>JAVSCE010015767.1:0-88200 GCA_032199065.1 Smutsia gigantea | reverse complement strand
GGAGAGGGAGAGAGGAGAGAGAGGGAGGGAGAGGGAGAGAGAGGGAGGGAGAGGGAGAGAGGAGAGAGAGGGAGGGAGAGGGAGAGAGAGGGAGGGAGAGGGAGAGAGGAGAGAGAGGGAGGGAGAGGGAGAGAGGAGAGAGAGGGAGGGAGAGGGAGAGCAAGTACATGAGAGAACGAAGAGAGAATTTTAGATTCAAGGCACAGTGGTACCTATCTGTCCCCATGTGCTATTGTCTACGAGCCCCGTGTGGATCTTGTCGAAGGCAGAGTCTGGTGCAGCCCAGGTGGCCTGAGACGCGGCCGTTCTAATGCACTGCCGGGGATGCTAACGCCTGGGTGAATGGGACCACCGCACTTGGGCTGGTTCAGCAACAGACAAAACCAGGCAGATGCATGAACAGCCATCGGTTCTTTCATCCCTTTAAAAGATAATCATCAGCTTCAACCAATTTATTTTTTTGGTTTTGAAGAACTTCGGGGGAAAATATTTTAAACATCTGTTTCCTCAACAATGGCCCTATTAAGGCTGTCTAAAGTAGGATCTGAGCCTTAAGTCTTGAGGGATCCACTTGATGAGAGAGAGAGAAAAGCTGACTGGGGAACGGGTGCAGGAGTGCTGCCTGAGGAAAGAAGTTAGGTTTTGTGTTAAAACCCATTTAAGAAACACTTTCCCTTTCATCCATCCCTGCCAAGGCTTAGGCCTGCGTTCTCCATGCAGACGAAGAGGTGTTGAAGGGGAGAGTAAAGGTGACCTTCATTTCCTAAACAAGAGGACCACCTTGCAAGACGTGTGTTAAACCCTGCTTATGTTTCACAGCCTCTGGGAAAGGCTTCTTCTTAGAAGATTCCTGTTGTAAATATTTTGGTTAAATAAATAATATTCTTCATTTAACTTGTGTACATCTGCATCGTCCTGAGTTGAGTTAGATGATCCTGAATGAAAAATCACTTGTATTTTTCTTGTCAGATATTCAAGACCTTTGACTCTCTCCAACCTAAGATTCCACCAAACCCAGACATTACATTCCCCGGAGGAATTTGGCTGGTGTCCCATGAACCCTGAAGCCTTCCACAGCCTGGCCTTCAGTTCAGCCTACCCCCACTAAAATATTAGACACTCTCAAGGCGAGTGATAAGAAAGAGCATTTCCCCCTTCGTAAGAAAATGAAATCATCTCCATGCTCTGAGGTGACATCCAAATACGGCTGGTGCCAGGGCAGGAAGCGTGCCTCTGTGCCCACACTTATTCACCAGCATGCATATGAAATGTGCCAAAAGAAACACAACGGCTTTGCACAGGGCCACTGCCTGATCAAATGTCACTGTGGGCCACCCATGTGACACAAATCACAAGTCTGATTCCTGCTCTCTTGACTCCAGTTCCCTCCTGCATCGTTTTGCCTGTGGGTCTCCCAAAGCCAACAAGTATTCAGGCAGGCTCCCCAGAGGCAGTGTCAGCGAGACTAGGGGGCCCACCCCAGCACACAGCCAGAAGAGCTTGGCCCCCAAGACTTTCACACAGCTAATTAGCCCTGGAGTCACATGCCTATTGTTCTCCTGCATTCACGGGCAGGAACCTGACGCCGAACTGCTAGCCCACCAGGCGAAGCACACACATTCCAGAAATCTGGGCTGCCTGCCAGAGCGGCCCCGCCTGAAAGTCCCCACCCCCTGAAACCCAAACCATCCGCCCAGGAGCCCTGCCTGATCACGCGCCAGCACCGCAGTGCCGGGGACAGACGTTGCTCAGGTTACCGGACAGACCGACGCAGAGCGCGGAGGCTCAGAGGGTGGTGACCTGCACCCAGTGCGGGGGCTGCACTGAGCCTGCTCGGGTGCCCGCACCAGGTGGCTCTGCCGCCTTCACCTTTTGACTCGCTTCTGTGGCTCCTGGAGTCTTAGCCCTGAAAGGACAGGAAAATGCTGCCAGGACTCTTATCAGCAGTTTGGTTGTATTGTCAAACATTCAAGATTTGCTTTTAGGCTTGCTGAGCTTGGAGCTTTTTTTTCCCACTGACAATTGTTCCAAGTACCTGACCCCAACTCCAGGTGGTATTGAACTCCCATTCCGTCAGTTTTGGGGAAAGCAAGTTTACGTTCCTTTTAAATCTCATCTAGTCTGACATTGGCATAGCAGAGCCTAGTAGAGCCCCTCATCCCTGCTGGGGACACCAGGAGAGCACCTGAGCATTGCCTCAAGGGAAAAAGGGGACAAGGTTAAGAAAACTATAAAATGAGAACAAGTAATTCTGAAGTTTCCCAGAGCTTGTCTTTGCCTACGTCTCACAACATTGACTTCCCTTCTCTCTCGTGGCTTTCCTTGAATTTCAGTGCGCCCAGATCCAATAGGAAGAGAACATCTTGGATGCATTCCCCACCCTCCACTGCTTTTAAGGTTTTCTCATCTCCTCCAAACCTGTTGTGACCCTTAGCTCCAAGGCAGCGTTTGACACTGTGGAATGCACCCCGCCTGCTGGACTCTTTTCTCTGCTTCTCCCAGTGTTCCTCTCTGGAGATTCTTTTTCTGCATCCCCCATCCTCCTGTGGGTGTTTCCCTTTCGGTGTCATTCCTCTACGCCCTTATCCACCCACAGAATTAAGTTTCCTTCATGTAGACGACTCCCAGATCATCTGCTCCAGCCCAAACACCTGCCCACAGCATATTTTCACTGCTTGCAGACGTGTTACCTGCCCCTTAAGCCAACACTCCAAAGCTGGGTTGTAGGAGACTGTTCCCCTCCCACAAGACCCACTCCTTCTCCTTCCCTTCCTTCTCTTCATGGTATCACCATTTCCCAAGTAGATGGGCTTGAAATCCAATGGCCTGGCCATCCCGCGTCCCTTGACTCCACCATCCAATAGTTCCCAAGCCGCGTGTACAGCCTCCCGTCATTTCTTTCCCCTCCTTTGTCTTCCCCACAGCATTGTCCCAACAGACCAGCCACTGCCCGCCTAGACTGCTCGGCAGACCTCTAACAATCCCTATCTTTTTAAGTCTGAGGTCACTGAGAGAAGACTGGCCTCTAGACAAATCTCCTAAACCTCCGTATGTGAGCAGATGAGGGAGGGATCGAAACAAGATGGAAGATCACATCTCAGAGGCAGAGCAGATCTCTGTCACCACTGATCATACAGCTCAAGACTGCAACCGGACCCTCTCATGTAATATCAACACCCTATCAGCCTATTCAGGGAGCAGAGTCGTCCTTTCTGGCCCCAAGCTGTGCCCCCTTCACCCCTTTTCCGTGCCTAAGCCCTCCCTGGCATCCCTCCCCCTTCCCCACCGCTGCTCCCCCAGGACCCGCGTGCGGGTGCCCTCCCTCTTCCGGCTCCTCTCCCTTCCCAACTCCTACAACACATTTCCAGGCTTCTCCTGGGACACAAGCATAACGTTCCCTTCATTCCAGTCATTTGTCTCACTTGAAATTGTAGACTGCCTTGCTCATTTTTACTCCTTTAGAGAATCCATCATTACATCCTGCACAAGAAACAGCTAAACTGAATGGCACCATGTGGCTCCTACCCTTTATTTAAAATGCAGAAGCTGGTGATGGGGTCCCCCAGTACCATTTGTGTCTTTCTCCAACTCCCCACCCCAGCCCAGGGATCATCCAGGGAAATGAAGGAGGAAGGAGGTAAAACGACTGGAAAATGAAAGCAGTGACTCTCTTCCTGGCTTGACTGACGGAGGAGCCAAGCCCTCTGGGCAAGCACCTGTCAGCCCTGCTCCTTCACAGGCTGGTGTGGGCTCTGTCCTGCTGTCCCAGTACTCCTGCAAGGACAAAGGCCAGATGTGAGTCATGCTTTGGAGTGCATGTCGTGAATGCCACCAAACAAACTCCATGTCATGGAGGCTAAGTGGCAGGCACCATTTAATATTCTATAATTTCCTTTTTATAGACCCAAATATTTACCAGGATTGAGATCATCCTGAGGGACACCTGGGCCTTTGTCTATAAACAGTGATGCAATCAATACTTTCTACTCTTGGGGTAGGCAGGTACTGAAGAAATACAGGAAGAGCAGAAATATGCCACCTCTTAGAACAACCTCACAGCCAGGAATTACAGTAATTTTCTCAGGCTAATTTACAAACATTATCTAAGCCTGGTTCCTACTGCAGTTAAACTCTTACACAGAATTGATTAGAAAGCCTTTTTTAATGACATATTGATATTTATTTAAAAGGCTAAATAAAAATGATTACTTTTTTAAGGTTTTCAAAATAATGCTTTCAAATAACTGGAGTGGAATAAAGGATTCAAGGTGCAAACCTACCTTTCAGATAAACTTGTAAAATGCAAATACAGCTAAAAATATCAAATACTCATTCAACATTCTTACTCTAGGTGTACTTTTCCTTTGATAATGTGCTAGAAACAGGAAGTAATGATATGAGGTGAAAAACCCAAGAGGGTAACAAGTATAAAATGGTCCTTTTAGTGTCAGATGGTCTCTCTTGAAAATGTTTTCCTCTCTGCAAATGCACGTGTTTCTTCCGAGTCCATTTAAAGTGCAAGCAGACATTTCAGTCTCTTGCCTGCCAACTCCTGGCTGCTGAGAGCACTTGACATCTGCAAGCAGGGGACAGCATGACACTCGTTTACTTCAAGGTCAAAGGTGAAACATATTTGTCATTAAAGTCCTCAGCAAACCCACAGAGCAAGTCTTTTTTTTTTAAGGGACATCAAATATTTTAATGTGGTCAGAGGCACAAACAGGAGAACAGATGTGAACGTCTGTTGATGTCAGCACCACCCTAATCTTTTTTCCCTAAACTTTGTTCTTTCTTGTTTTGCATAATCAGTTTGTGAACATATTCAAAAGCCATTTAGGACAACTTGGCAGTGAATCATTCATCTGGGGCTTGTGTTAAAAAGGAGATCCAAGGGAAGAGCAGAAAAGACATTTCTAATAGTTTTTCCCATCCTTTCTCTTTTTACTTGTTGAAAACTCATTCCAGTTTTGTTTAAATGGTCCCAAATATTACCTGTATTTCTTCTCAGGAAGTAGTATTTTTTTCTCTTAAAAAAAAAAAGCCATCTCCACCACTACTGGAGTTTTGAGCTCTTCCTTCATCCTTCTAATCAACCCCGGTGCCTCCGCAGGCTTCCCCCTTCCTCCATGCAGCAACGTGAGAGGGCTCCAGTCCACCGGGAAGCGTGCATGTCTACTTTACAACCTCTGGGCTGTTGACCATAGTGAGGATATGTGAGAAAGGAAGTGTGATTTGCTCTAATGGAGGACCAACATGGCTGCAGCCATCTTAAAAAAAACAACTTGCCAAAGCTCTCCTTTAATTTACAAACCCAAATGCCAAAGAGGACAATTGCTAACATGATGCTCTGTTGTCTGCTTGGCCTACAAGTCATAATATCAAAAACAAACTTCAAGTCTCTAGTTGGTCCCTGGAGTCGTCCCACGATGCATTGAATGCACATTTTTTATATATTATCAGCATGAGTGATTTGAAAAACTGTAATATTTAGTAGATATCACTTTATTGAGATATAATTCACATACCATAATATTCACCACGTTAAAGTGTATAATGCAGTGGTCTTTAACATATTCTTAAGGTTGTGCACCTGTAACATTTTCATCAGCCCCAAAAGATACCCTGTACCCATCAGCAGTCATTGTCCCTCCCTCCTCCTCTAGCCCCTGGCACCAATGGACGTATTTTCTGTGTCTACAGATCTGCCAGTTCTGGATATCTCAGATAGGCAGAATCATACAGTACATGGTCTTTGTGTCTAGTTTCTTTCACTGAGCGTAATGTTTTCAAGGTTCATGCATGTCATAGCACAGGTCAGGATTTCCTTCCTTTTATAGCTGAATGATATTCCACTGCAGGGATAGACCATGCATCAGGGGGTGCACATTTGGACTATTTCCATGCAGGGCCTATTTTGAGTAATAATGCTAATATGAACATTCATGTACAAGTTTTTGTGTGAACACATGTTTTGAGCCTTTTGGGAATAGACACTATTTTAACTTATCAGTTAATCCTGGTTGCTCAATTTATACTTACAAGCCGGTATTAGAGATGGCCCACACCTTGGTCCGCAAGGCCACGCGTGTGAGCTATTGGTGCCTGCTTATATCCCTCTGACCGCACCTTTTACTGTGAGCCCCTCTCCTCATCTCCCAAACATTCTGGAATCCACCACGTCGCCTCTTCCTCTGTCTCTAACCACCTGGTCTGCCACACTGACCCCCCTTCCTCCAAGTTTTTACAATGAGTAACTGAAGAGGCCCTCTCTCAATGCAGCAGCCTAGTCTTCTTCATTCTCCACCATTTACCTGCACGGGCTAAAATAACCTCTGGCTCTAACACCTGCACTTAATGCCACGTCTCCTCTCAAATCCAGCTGTAATAGTTGATGCCGTGCCTCTCATCTTCCATGGGAAAAACCTTTTTCACTGAGTTCATCTCCCACTGCTTCCTTCTCCACAAAACCCAGACGGAACCACAAAATAACCTACCACCATGTACCTGCACTCATCACCATCACCTGGAGCCCTGCAGAAACTATTGCCAGGTATGGTCGAACCAGAGGTTTCCTGGCCCAATTCTGCCTCAAATGCAGCAGAACAGATTACCGTGGAGGAGAACACATCCATCCAACTGCAGAGAATCTCGCACTAAAGACAAGAGAGAGCCCCTCGCATGCACGTGCTCTGTCACACTGGAATGTAGGGTGGGGAGGTCCTTTTATCTCAGTCACTGGTGTGTCCACAGCCTAGAACAGTGTGGACACATGGTAGCCTCTCAGTAAATCTTTTGTAATAGTGTCATGGGTGTAGGGAGAAGTATTCTCTTTCCAGAGGCTTTGATCTTATTCTGTTTCTCCTCATTTCTGTACAATGTGCGAACCTCCATGCTGACCTCACTATTAATTTTGGTCCCATAAACCCTTCCACAAAAGCAATGTATCTCCCTTTGCTTTCCTTTCTGCAAATGTCATGTGTTTTGTGTTTATAGATAGCTGAAGGACTAAAACCAAGCCCTAGTTCAAGCCACGTAATTCTAAGTGTATTCTTTGTGTTCTGCTGAAAACATGTTCCATCTTCATGTTCTACTGGAAAAATGCTCCTGCTCGAAATACCTTTGCTCCACCTCTACTAAGTTCTAGATTGTCTGATTCCAAAGAGCTGGTCTAGCTCTTTTTAAGTGTTCTTAAAGCCCCCAGTTAGATCGGTCTGCTCAATAGGCAGTGAAATTGCACCCTTTGAGGGAACCATTGCATTCCCAGTGTTTACTCATGCTCTGTGTCACCAGCGCTGAGGGTCACTCCTGCTCCAGGGAGACTTACTTGCCTTTATCTCTTCCAAAGATAAGCTATCTGACTCCAGGTAGTTCATTTCCCCTTCCTGAACCTTAGTGTCAGAATGAGACCTTAGTCTGTATCAGGAGTCTGGACACTATCAACCCAGGGCCAAATCCAGCCCATTGCTTGGTCTTGTAAATAAAGTTTTATTGGAAAACAGCCCTGCCCGCCCACTTACATATTTCCTATAGCTGCTTTCATGCTCCAGTGGCAAAGCTGCATAGGTGCAAAGCCTAAAATATCTACTATCTGGCCTTTTCCAGAAAAGGTTTGCTGACCCCAACCTAGATCATCTCTCTTACATTCTCCCGGCCTGACATTCTGCAGTCTGGGTCCTCAGATTTTTATCTTGTATTTCCTGGCTGGTGGCTGAAGTTATCCAGTGGGCTCTCAGTGAAGTGACTCGTAAATCCTATCTCCAAACCGATGCAATGTTTTTCCTATTTAGAAAAGTCCCTGTCAACAATTCCACCAGACCATAAATCTTAGCGATTTTTAAAGAAAAATCAGTAGTTGCAAGGGCAGTTATGAAAATCCAGGGGTCATTGCCAGTAATAAAGTTGATAATGGGACGTCCTGCTCTGAAGAGGCAAAGTGGGTAGAAAATGCAGTTTTCCCCAGAAGAAGGGGAATTGAAGCAAGAAAAATAATAAGTGAGTTCCTGGGAAGGCGGGAAACTACATGAGTACTGGAAGCACCATGAGATTGAGAGGGAATAAAATATAAGGATTTTTTTTTTTTATAAAAAAGTAAAAGAAACTGAGAAAGAGGGGTGGGGACATATGAGCGGTGGACTGCCAGCATGGAGAAGGGGCACTGCATGCTTTACACTAGGCATGGAATGGAGCCTGGCCACGCACAGAAATCTGAAACAGGTACTGAGCTGGACCATTCGTTTGCTTCCTCATAAATGGTCTCTTACCAGGCTCCCTCCCGATGAAGCTGAGGTTTGTGCTCCACAAATAGAAAGGCATCCTCTCCATGGGGCGTGCTAGGTGCTCAGACCCCAGGCTTCTCCAGAGACACACCCCCTGCACACACAGCAGCCCCAGGCCCAGACGTGTGCACCCTACACAGGGGCCGCCCCATGGTGGAGGCTTAGAGGAGAAGGCAGGGCAACATGGGATCTCGGACTCGCCTCTGAAGGAGTGCCAGCCCCACCTTAGGCTGGGTGGGAAGGGGGACGAGCCAGAAGCAAGAGGTGCTCCACAGATGGGTGGCACCTCCCCACCTCCCCACACCCACCTCTCCACCCCCATAGGAATGTTTGGGATCAAGGCGATGAAACAAGAGAGTTGCGGATCTAGAAACAGGCAGGTAGCTACTGAATCAATTTTAACTATGATTAAACCTATTGTCATGAAAAGTAAAAAAAGGAAATGCTGTCACTACATATGTTCACAGGCCCAGTTGTTTTCAGTATGTTCAGTATAAGTAAATGGAATACTCTGCCTGAATGTTTTTATCAATAAAAATGATAGGAACTTTTATCATCTAAATTATATACACTTTGCTTAAGAATTGCAAAATCTTTGATAATATGCCATGTCGTTTAAGCATATGTATTTCTTGGCTTAACTGGGATAATTATCTTTTGAATAAATTACAGTGTGCATTGAAAATGAATAATTCTATTCTAAAATTATGAACAGAAAGTGGTCAACTGGCCTAAAAGTGTTCATAAAGGTGTATTAAGCAAAGTCGATGGGGGAATAGAAAAATCCCAAAATTTCCATCCTTTTACTGAACTGTGACTCATTTCTGAAACTCTGTGGGAGCGCCTCTGTCCTCCAGAAGAGGACTCGGAAATGTCCATCTGCGGCGGAGATGCGCTTACTCTTTTCTCTGCACCACAGGGACACATAGGAGGAGCCTGGGACTTGGGGTCCCTCGAGTTTGGGTTCTAATCTCAGCTTTCTAATTTATTAGCTATGTGACTTTGCTCAAGTTGCTTAATCTTACTGAGCCTGTTTTTTCAACTCTAAAATGATTTAAGAACGGTATTGTCCTTGCCTCTTACAGTTAAGTCAAACACAAAGTGAAATAGTCCACAGTCCTCACCGTGCCTCGTATTCACTCACTGTTGGCTCTTATCCCTCTTAGGACCTTGGCAGATATGAAAGGAGAGATGCCAAGCCCCCAGCGCATGGTAGGCATTCAATAAACAGAAACTCTGGTAAGGAGTAGGCGGTTATAAATCCAGAGCATAGGACAAGAATTACCTTAAGATGCTTTCCCACCCCTGGCAGGACACCATCTCCCAGTCCACAAAGGGAGGTGTTTGGGATAAAAGTCCTGGGACGGTAGCTGTAACCACCAGAGAACTATAAAGCATGAGCTAAGAGGGGCGGTGCCTGGCTGTTCTGATGTCTGCTGCTTCGGGATGTAAGAGACCATGCAAGTCAACCACCCTGTGTTATCTGCACATGCCCTGAGAATCTCACAGCTCCATGGAAACTAACATGGACACAGAACACTGATTGCCCACGGGAGGAGTGGCCACGTGGCATTTCTGTCTGCACAGCTTGCATTTTATGACTCCCTGAAAGTGAGGCCCAAACAATGACAGATGGGTCTTGTATCCCTGGTTCCCCTCCTCCATCCAACATGAACTCTCACTACCATTTTAATTAAGAAAGTGCTTATTCAATATGGTGAGTTGACATTTTATATTTTGTTGTCAAAAAAGCATGATCATTGAATAAACGGGGCGGGGTAGGAGAGAATACTTTCATGAGAAAGCAGAGCAGTGATCTTTAAAATCCCATCAAGCTAATGTGGCCAGAGGTAGGCAGTGGTATAGGAGGGGGTGGCACACCCCATTTGTTATGGCAGACATATTATTCAGGGCTACAGAGAAAATGTCATTTCTCAAAGCTGTATCAACAGATAAGCATGCATCTCTGGCTGGCTGGGCTTCCCAGGCAAGTTATCTGTCAAAGACCTAAGCCCTGTCATTTTCCTGAGAAAACTGACAAGGAGAGACAGCCAGGTTGGCAGGAGTTGTGTCTGGTATTTGGTGTAGGGGCCAAGCACCTGCTTCTAGAGGATGCACTTGGAGTATGCATGTCCTTTCTGACACACTCCCCTAGCTGACATTGGAATGTACGAAAGACAGTCAATAACCACAAAAAAAGAGTTGGATTTCCATGAAAACAGGCTCTTCCAGCTTCCTGAGCTATTTCTATAGAAATATAATGTATCACTGAATATAAATAGAATCCACGGCTCCAGGAATTTGCTTTTCTTTTCTTTGTCCCTCTATAGAAGCTAAAGATATTCACAACATAAGAAGAAAAATGAGGGAACAATCATTTGAGACACCTTTGAAATGCCTGCTTGGGCTATTTTTACTTTTCTCATTCCTTTGAAACAAAAGATTCTAAAAATGGACTTGGAAAAGCCAAGTTTTGATACAACCATTTGGTAAGGTCCTGTGAACAGGAGCCACTCATCGTGTTGCTTTGTGTTGACCACAGAGTGACATGAACAGCATGTGGCGTTAGGAGACAGCACTGCAGGATGGAGGGCTAGTGAGGCAGTGGCCAGCTAAGAAGCAAGGAACTGACATGGACAGGAGAAAACTAATCCCTCCCAAGAGGGATGTTCCCCTGAGATTTCTGCCTGCTCAACTTGCATTCCTTGGGATGAGGTCGAACAGTCTCTAAAGAGAAGGTGGAAATTCTCTTTATAATGCAAATTTTTAACCAGATTTTAGGAAGTATTCTTTAGGCCAGGCTTTCTCTTCTGCATAGAATAAAGTCCAGTCTCTTCTGCAATCTGTACCTTGCACACTAGCCTATACTGACCTGTCCCACGCAGAGTGACAGAGCTCACAGTATTGAGCCTTGTGTGCTATGGATCAGGGACTTCAGAAATGCACAGAACCTATTACCTCATCGAACCCTCAGAACCACCCTTGGGGCAACAACAATGCTTACCACGCACCCATTTTACAGAGAAGCAAATGGGCCCAAAAAGGTGAATTAATTTGCACAATGTCACAGGGCAAGTAAGTGGAACCCGGGACCTAGACTAAGAAGCCATGCATTCTGACTCCAGGCCCTCCCTCCTAAGACTGTACCTTCTCTAGAAAAGCTGACCTTGGTCTCCCTCTCCAGCAATCTCTCCCTCTGTCCCCAGGACTCCCACTTTCTCAGTGATGACCACCATGCTCAACTCCACATACACTTGCTCATACCATTTTCCCCCGGAACACCAGCTCTTACCTCTGCAGGTAAAATTGCAGTATTTCCAGAATCTCTTCCCTGGCCTTAGTGTATCTCCATATCAGTGGGTGTTTCCAAGGGGTGGAGAGAAGTAGTCCATCTCCATATCAATAGGTAATTACAAGGGCAAGTGCATACCTGGACAGGAGAGGTTGGGTGGGTGTCCCTTTTCCTGCAGCCTTCTTGTATAAGGCTATTAAGTTCTTTCAAGTGGCTTGCTTTTGAAGAAAGCACTAAATTCTTCAAGACTGAGAACTACATTTTATACTACTCCGATTGCCTATAAAAGTGCTAAGACTAACAAATTGGCTGAACAGGTGTTCACTGACCTGAAAAATGTAAGTGACCATTGGTACACAGTTGACCACATGTGGTAGAAATCATCAGTGCCCACCATTTATTCTCCTCTCCTTTGAGGCACAGAGAAGATCCTTCCTGCCGCTCTTTAAAGTTAAGCCAGCTGTGGCATCCCTTCTAGCCAAACAACCCACCTTACCTTGAGGCTGGCTCTTGCTCTCCCTTCCCTGGTGCAGGGACAGTGGGGGCTTCTGCTGAAATGTTGGAGCCACAGATCAGATCAGCCGGCACCACATCCCACCAAGGGGACCCTGCTCTAGAAAGCAGCCTCAAAACTGAGTAGAAATAAAGGTTATTGTGGCAAGCCACTGCAACATGGGATTGTATATTCCTGCAGAATAACCTGGCCCCTCCTGACTTGCTTATTTTTGATAAGAGTTCTGCCACATGCAAACACAGAAGTCATGCTTGTGTTGGCTTTTGAGTTTCAGAATCATCCTTGCTGGTAAATAGAAAAATCAAACCCGCTGGGCCCTAACTCACAACACACTTTTCCTTGGTAAGTGACGTGAGCGTGAGCTGAAGTGACTTCTCTAGTAACTGTGTGGAAGTTCTGCCATGAATGAGCATATGCCCTCCGGCCACACCCTTGGGACACGGCACTTGCATCACACCCATGCTGCCATGGCACACCACCTGTACCCACTCCCCTCCAGATTTCCCATCACAGCCCGCAACTCACAAGTTTGCATCTTCAGCAGCAGCAAAAGTCCTCAAACTATGCAACTATGAACAACAAAATGTGAAATCAAAATGAAGGTACCATTGTTTGTTGTTGTTAAAAATTAGACTTAGTTAAAAGATAATTAAACTCTTTTGTATGACTCGTAATCTGACTCTGGAGGCATTTATAAAAATGTTTTGAATAACAGCAATCATGACCAAAAATGCCCAGTGTCTCTTGGGCATAGCTAATAATAAGTGAAAAGAATTAATTTTCCTTATAAATGAAACTGTTTAAATAGAGAAACTTAATAACTAGTCCTAATATACTTGCTATATTTAAATAGAACATACCTATAAGGGAATTTTTACCAAAATTATGTTTTTAAAGGTACAAGTTGGAATTTCACTTCTTGAATTCTTTCACTCAGGCCTCCAATCCTTTAACATGATTGCTTGCCCATCCATAGGGCGATTACATGCAGTGGGAATGCGGGACTGAATGACTGTATGAGCCCTCAAGTGATCATAATCTGGTGGGGTAAACAAGACAACTCCACAAAAATATGATCCCCAGCAAATGTGATTAAGTTTGTCACAGGGCTATAAAGTTTCAATCAGAAAGTAAGGGGTCATTTTCAGAGTTTCAGGATGGCAAAAATAGGTTCAGTGAAGCAATATTCCTTTATCTAAATCCCAAAGGATGAATAGGATTTCAACAATGGATTGAGTCAAGGAGAAGGAACCATCCAAGGAAGGAAATACATGCAGAGACCTAGAGATTGAAGGGCCTAGAACAGTACAGTTGGCTATAGGTTAAGGCTGCAAGAGTAACTTGGGACAATCACAGAACTCTATGAGCAGACGTGTTAAGAAGAGGGCACTTGATTCACTGGGCAGTAGGGAGCCAGTGAAGACTGTTTGATTAGAGGAATTCCATGATCCAAGTGAAGTGAAGGGTGAGTGGGCAAGTGTCTGTGTGCAAGATACAGGGAAGGGAGGCCAGGAGACAGACTGGTAGGAAGGCACTGCTGGGGTCCAGGTGGGCATCACAAGAGGGTATGACCCAGCCCTTGACAGAGGAGATGTTTGGGAGCACAGAGCTGGATGAGATCATCCATGAAACACAGATCGGCTTTCGTAACTGAGGTGAGAGAAGTGCAGCAGAGGAGGGAGGCAGATGAGCTGATGTTGCAAATCAAGAGACTGAAATGAGCAGGACTGGCTGACAGGGAGATAGTGAGTTCTGCTTTAGCAAGTCTGTGGTTGAGATCTCTGAAGGAGCTGAAGCTCACTGCATGGTGTACAGTGGAGCAGAGTGGGGACAAGCAGAAGGGAAGCCCAGCATTGGGAGGGCTGTCCCAGCGGGCATGAAGTCGTGGATGTGATGACAGAGGCAGGGCCGAGAGGAAAGGGAACCCAGTGGAATGCTGTGAATCATGCCCATCCAACCTGGTCCTCTGCCCTGCCCCAGCGAGACCCAGCTCACCCTGAGCCACGGTCACTGACAGTGCAAGCCCCTCGGTGAGCCTGGCCAGCAGTGCACAGGACACGTGCAGATGCTACTCTCCAGTCCCCAATACTCTCTCTAGCAAAAAAGCCAGCCAACTACTTATAATGTAAGGAAGGAAAGGGCTCGCTCTGTCCCTCCACATTCCCTGCTCTCAGCCAATCCATTTCTGTTAGTACCTTCGACATGAAACAAGAGAAAAGTCATGAAATTACATGCAGCCAATGATTTGCATGAAACGCCATGGTTATTTCCCCATTCAGTTTACCTTTTTATAAATCTTAGAAATTGCCCTTCAGAGCTGGGCCCCTTGTATTTCTAACCAGTGTCAAATATTCCCTCACCAATTATGTTTATAGGAAAATATTTTCTATACAGAACACTTTCTGAAATGTGCTTGGAATTATAATAATGTAGCCATAGTGGATTATGATTTTTTTTAAATGCTTTGTGCCTTTACAATGCAAAGCAACATGGTTTCTTTACCAATCTGTAAAGTGATGTCTCTGCTGGCTCTCCCCACGGTGACTGGATAGTCAGGGATGGGTGACAGAAAGGAGAAGGAAGGGAAGGGCCTGTTTGTAGCGCTGTGTTCTCTGCTATGTGCAGGTTGGGTGCCGCTGCCCAGAAACCATGACTCGGGACTCCCTAAAGAACCAAAGAGGATGACATTGCACAAAGTCCCCAGTGAGTCACAGCAGTTGCACCCAGGAACGCGGGGTCCCAGGCCCCTGCCCTACCCAAGTCTGCCTAGGAGACTCAACAAAAGGCCTTCTCTGCCACCCTCTGTCTGCTCTCCTATCCCTGAGTGTTTCCAAGTTGCTATATTGACTTGACCTCAGAATAAAGCCACCGTCTTGCTGCCTCCTGGGGGGGTGTGGTTCCTTCGGTTTGCTACTTGGTTGTGCCCATTCTGACCGGGACTTGTCCCTGACTCCAGCTGACCCATAGTGGCTATTTGGGAAGAAACCCAGGCAGTACCTCTTCCAATACCAAGTAGCACATGTCCTCAATACTGTCAGGGGTCTTCTCTCACAGCAAAAGTCCAAGGAGAGAGAATCTAGAAGTGGAGAAGAAAAAACAGCCTTCCTTCCTTTCTAGGGGAAAAAAAATGAGTTCTCTGACTTAGAAATGAAGTAAGTTCAGTGATTATTGAGAGCACCTGTTTGTGGGGCTCCACCAAGGTGCTAGGAAAGGCTGCGCTTTACATGCAGGCATGACCTCACATGGGCAAGGCAGAATGAAGCACATGGTCATACAACAGTTACATGAACAAAAAGTAATTTAGGAATGAGATGAAGCTCTGCCATCCGCTCCACTCAAATACCTGCAAAAGAGCAACAGAACTTATTGGCTGAAGGCCCCACCAAAGGGACAATCCTAGGTTCCCATACACTGAAATAGAAAATTGAGCATGTTTGACAAACCCTGGTCCTGGTGGAAGGCTAACTGGCCTTAGCGATGCAGCTGCATGGATGAAGAGACTTGATGGTCAAGGTGACCACCAACTTCCATTCCAATGAAAACCAGAGTAGCCATGAGGAGATGAAATAAACTCAAGTTCATTTTCCTAAAATGAAGCATGACTACAGTCATGAGATGAGACGGATATCCTCATTTCATTTAAAAGTCAGAGTATGTGTGTGTGACTAGTTGTTTTTTGAAGCCATGAGAAAATAAATGGTTCTGTTGACCATTATGATAATTTTTATGCCCTTTAGAAAACATAAAAGTACCAACGAATTAAAACAATTGTCATCTTGAATCACCATAAAATTCATTAATTTAGACTCTACTGATACAAAGTTTATAACCGCTTAGAGAAAACCAAAATTGTATTTTATCAATGGGGCAAACATGATTGGGGGAGAGTATAAAAACCCCTAAGAGGGGAAATGTCAAACATTCTGAAGTGCTACCCAGATAGGTTAAGTGTCAGGTTATTGATGATATGACAAGTAAACTGGTCACCAATCTTTCAGGCCTTCAACAAGTGGTTCATCTTGAGAGTCTTCTGCGTGCAGCCACCATTTAAGGTGCTGTGTTCTGCAACAGAGTAAACAGGTATGGTGCCTGCCCCACCCGCATCCCACCGCCGACTCCCCTCGGAATTTGAAACGTAATGACGTTTTTAATTCTAAAATAAGAAGTCACGTTTGACTACTAGAACAAAATGCTACAAGTCAAATTTATGAAACAAATCATGTATGTGGAAGTATTTTTGAAAACTAAAATGTTATTCAAGTGTTAGGCAACTTTATTCACATAAGCCTAGTTATCGGTGTTCTTAAAGCAGCAAAAGTTCAGTCTGTTTTCAGTATTCTAGCATTCAGACTTTCCCCCTAATTTCGATAGAACTTTCCCTCCAATTAATTTTGTTTAACTCTGATAGGATCGTATATCTAGAAAAGACTTTGAGATTCTGGAATCAACTTATGTCACTTTAAAGCTCAGGATGCTAAGGTCCAGGAAAATTAAATGACCTCTCCAAGGTCAAATAGCAAGTTGGTAAGAAAACTAGAATAAGAACTTAGCTCTCCTGATGGACCAAAATCAGGTGTCCACCTCCTCAGGTTTGCCTGTCTCCTATTAGAAAATCACACTGAGTGAAGATACTTACAAGACAGATTGCCCAGAAAAGTTCAGGATCCAAAATATATAAATACAATAAGCACATAAGAAAAAGTCAAAAGAGAAAATAAAAATAGGCAAAAGAAGTCCACAGGTAATGCACAAAAAAGGAAATCTAAAGTATCAAGAAATATACAAAAATAGGCTCCACCTCTCTATAATCAGGAAAATGGAAAATAAAGCAAAAGACAATTTCACACTTGTTAGATAAGCAAATATCCGAAGTCTGAAAATAACAAACGAGGGCTAAAATAGGGAGCAGTGAGAATGCTACACCCTGTTTACGGGTTGATGGAGGCATCAACTGGTAACAGCCACACTTGACAGCAATTTGGCGATGCTAATAAAGTTAAAGATGCCATTATCTAAGTCCCAGCAACTCCACTTCTAAACCCCAAAGAAGTTCCAGACACATGTACAAGAAGACGTTCTTTATCAACATTTTTGTGGAGAAAATATTCGAAACACCTTAAATACACCTTGATGCATTTCGAGTCAACTGGGACTGGATAAATAAATCCTGCCATGTTCACAGATTGTCATTATGAAGAACATTTCAAATGAGTAAACTAGATCTACATGAATCTACATGAACAGTTCTCCAAAACATAATTTTGAGACAAACTGTGCAGTAAGATATTGTGTAATTTTTTAAATACCCAAAATAATACTATATATGTGAGTTTAATTTTGTGCATACTTGTATAGTAGAGATGAAAAGAGGAATGTGGTGTTTGCTTTGTAATGGTGTTAAAACAGTGAAGTAAATTCAGGATACTGATTACCTCTGTAGGAAAGGTGAGAAATTAGAGGGGTAAGCCAGGACTGTGATGGGCATTCAACCATACCACTATTCATATTTCCTTTAAAAAAACATATGGCAAAATGTTGTGTTTCTGCTTGCACTTTGCTGTATGGTTTAAATATTTATAATCAAATTTAATTTGAAAAAGAAATTCTTATTGTCTTGATTAATGCAATCTGTGATATATACACATCTATAGACACATATATGTCAAAAACCTAATATGCCATGCAAAATGTGAATCTAAACAATATGCGAGTGATTGTGGGAAAATCAGTCCATGTCTGATTCTTTGACCGTTTCCTGTCGGGATGTGCAAGAGGGTTAAATTTAAAGAGAAGTATTTAAAC
The DNA here is from genome assembly GCA_032199065.1 of Smutsia gigantea. Lineage (NCBI taxonomy): Eukaryota > Metazoa > Chordata > Mammalia > Pholidota > Manidae > Smutsia > Smutsia gigantea. Next base: position 70,316 of record JAVSCE010015767.1, on the reverse strand, counting down.
ACTCTAGCAGATTGACTTGAAAGATCCTTTCAGAAAACTTATTTTCCTAGACTCTCACTAGCTGTACCTAAAATTTGCTAGACTCCCACACTGGTCTTTTAGTCCTCTTTCATAGATAGATGATGACGGTTTAGATAGATAGACATACAGACAGATAGAGATGATAGATAGAGAGAGGGATAGAGATGATAGGTATAGACAGATGAATCGATAGATAGATAGATACATAGATAGATACATAGATAGATAGATTAGATAGATAGATGATAGATTAGACAGATAGATAGATAGATAGATAGATAGATAGATAGATAGATAGATAGATAGATAGATAGATAGATAATAGGTAGATACAGATAGGTAGATGATTCATAGATAGAGTCTCTCTGATGTGTGGCTTTCTCCCCTAACAATTTATAAGATATTGATGTTTTGGGATATGAAAGAGATTAGGGAAAAGAAACAAGAGTCAGGAATTTTCCATGACTTTCTATCTGATGGACAGTTGTCTTCAATGCCCTCATCTGTAATTTTCTACAAGTGCCTCCTCCCACCAAAATGCTAAATTATAATACTACAATCAAGTGGCAAGAGATCCAGAATGACTTCTGAGGTCCTTTCCAAACCTTGAGACTGAGCTTACACACAAGTGACTGTCTTTCTCCATCAGGGGAGGAGAGACTAAAAAGCTTTGTCTCTGGTGCACGGACTAGAGTCACTACACACAACTCAGAATTTCCTGGTACCTGGGTTGGAATTGCCTTTGGAAGCTAATTGCTCCATGCTATTGGTTAAACTTCCTAGATAAAGCTCACTTGTTTACAAGCATATACTGGCGACTGCTGCCCTCCGGAGCTGACCCCCTGACAGGAGAGATAGCAGCTGCTCACGTCTGAGTCTGGGCCTGGTGCCTGCCTCCTTTGGGGCTCTCTCCCGCTCACTCTCTCTGCTCCAGCTGTCTTCATTTCTCCCAGGTAGACAACCATCCCTCTCTCCACTACCCCAGAGCTTCCAAACTGCCTCTGCCCCTACCCTAACAGCTTCTTTGCTCTCAGATAATCGTCTCTTCCTCAGAAAATCCTCCCCTGGCCAGGCCTGGGGTGTCTCCTGTCCTCCGCACCCCAAAGGCCACCATGACTATAACTGTATGTCCAGTGTCCCCGTAGATCATGCATCTGTTTTGTTCAGCCCCTTTACCCCAGTACCAAATGTGCCACATGCCAGCCGTGCCAGCACATAGCAGGTGCCTAGTCAGTGCTTTTGGAATAAAATAACTTACACTGTGTCAGGGCGGGATGCCTCCAGTGCAGAGGAGCAGACTGCGAAAACGAGGACATTTCAGCTGAGACGCACTGTAAAGAGCTCACTGTGCGCTGTGACCTGAGAGTTCAAACCCCCTGGGAAGGTACCTTGCTTTGTAGGGGGGTGGACATGGGGAGGGAAGGGGAGAGAGAGAGTGGCAGGAGGAGAGACTAAAAAGCTTCGTCTCTGGGACAATAAATTAACTATGACATTTATGATAGGACTCCCTAAATATTTAGCTTGGAAAAAGAGATTGAGATTGGCAAGATCAGGGAAAGTCCTCTCCACAGGTTTGCACCCCTTCAGGGCACCAAAGCCCTCTAAAATATCAGATAAAAAAAAAAATTGGTCACAGATGCTGAGAGCAGCCCGGCCAAAAGACCCCAGCATGTGACCCCCACCCAGAAACCATCGCTTTCTGCTTCCTCCTGGCCACTGCGTTTTGGAACCGGTACAGAAGACCCAGGTCTGAATCTAGGCTTTGAAAAATAATGTGAGTCGTGAAAAGAGTTCCTTCCAAATTATGTTTTTCTCAGACAATTTGACAGCACTGGTTACTCTGAAAAAAAAAAAAACTGACAAAGGTAGCCTGAAGAACCCAAACTCCACATTTAAAAAGTATTAAAACTCAAGTATTTCAAAGTTGTAAAAAGACGAACCCCATGAAGTAGTGTCCTTCTCCCCATGCGACGCAGCCCGTGCGGTGACAGCCCCAAGGCCCCGGGCAGTGCCCTGGAACTGCGGTCCGCCCTTTCCCTTGCGGCCTCGCGCGTTAAGGGGAGCCAGGACCCCGCGACTCAGAGCGAGGATGGAGACTGTGATGTGATGAGCCATGCTTCAGGAGCTTCCAATGCCCGCCCATCAAATCCCATTTGGGTTAGAGATGGTTGTTAATATTAACTAACTAATGCTCTAGCTTTCATCACAAGGGAACCCATTAGTTGTCGCCCAAACACACAAACCAAATGCGTGAATTCACCGCGGCTCTTAGCAACAGCACTTGGAGGAATGTCCTTCTCCGAGCACAGATGGCACCGTCGTTCCTGACGGACTCTAACGACCCCGCTCACCAGGCTCGCCGCAGGGCCCCAGGACGACGGGCCCAGCTTGCTCTCCGAGGGGTACGACATGGAGAAAGTTTTGTCCGCTCAGGATACCATCTGTGCACTAACAGCTCCGACTTCATAGTTTATCCTCGTAAATGCTCATCCCTAAGTATCAGATCGTACAGAAAATTCTGTCCTCTTAGTTTTTATTAATTGCATTGCTTTACTTCTTTTGTTGTTATTTTTCCTGTTGTTACTGTGATGTTCCTTATTTTATGGTCACTGGAGGCACCATTACGTGGACTCCTCATTTTATAAACAAGCAAACGGACTTCGTGCGGCTGCACGGTGGTTGGCTGGATTAGAAGACAGCCTTCCTGATCCTCTTCATAATTTTCACCAGCACCAGGACTGGTGTGCTGAAGGAATAATTTTTTAAGTTGCCAGGTTTCTCTGAATTTTTTATTTTTGATTAAAAGAGAGGATTGGTCTTTGGGCTTCTGATTTATGCATCGCCCGTTCCCATCCAAGCTGTCAGCCTTGCAGAAGAGAGCAAGAGAATCTTGCGCATCTGATGAACTACAAATCGATCCAGCCCAAACATTTTCCGATGCTGGATGATAATGCTCGATTCCAAATGAAGAAAATGATAGTCACTGTTGACCTTGGTTTAATGTCTCTGTTTCTCAGCCTATAAAATCAAGATACTAAGCCTCCTTAAAGGACTTCTGTATTTTAAGATAGGATATATTTAAAAGCGCAATGCATGACACATACAAGATGCTCGACACTTTATCCATCATTCTTTTACCCACCAGCTTCTTAAAAGAGCTCTTACCTAGGAGTCAAGAAATTCCCAACAAATCTCACAACCTAAATGCATGTCAAGTGAGTGTTTTTCAAAATAGAATAAAGCCAAATTCATTTGGGTTCTATTAATTTACATGATGTGATCATTTCATCAAGGACAGTCTCAAGAAAACAACTTCCTTTGCACATAATTCATGAGACAATGCCAAGGACATCAAATAGAGGATTTTTTAAAATCCTGGTAGTGTCTTCCCATATCTTTATGCAGTTCAGAAGCTCTCCTCACATATGCTGATGGCAAATCTCTTATCAACCCATTCATCAGGTGACAATGAGTGAGCAAAGGGTTAACAAGCAAGCCAGATTATTTGAAGTGCCGTAAAAATTCATTTCCATAATAAATTCCATAATTGGAATTTTTAATAACTGGATCTTATTTTCTCTAACACTAATCCAAATGAAGCTCATGTTAGACAGCTCAGGCTTCCACTGAAGGACAAAGAAACCTAGGGCCACTCTCTCACCTTAACACAAGGTTGCTGGCGCCCTGCCTTCTACCAGGTGGAGCCGATGCTAATAAGCCCCTTTCCGCTCCACCTGAATGCAAATTTGCATGTCACCTTCCCCAATCCTTGACCTGCTTGTGCGACCAGATCACTGCCTTAAACTGTTTATCCATGATGTGTTTTGCCATGCATTTTTCTCTTAGGCAATAACCTCTGTGATTCATGGGAAACTGAAATCATGTGTTTCTGGTTAGTTTATATTTTAAAGCAGCAAAATGTTATTTTGTAGAGCTATTTCGATGTCTGAAGAGTTTTTCAAAGATGTTTTTCTTAGAAGTAGAGGTCAACATCTTGCCCAAAGAAAACAATCTCCAGGCCCCAAGGGCCAGGTTCAGCCCAAAATCCCAAGTCCTTGAATTTGCAGAAGGCATTCAATTCAGCAAACTAGATGTTACATCCACCAGAAGAACCCCAGAAATCTGCTTAGCGTGCCATGTGGGAAAGTCTGCCGTTACCTTTGGGGGATGCCACAAAGAGAAAGAAAGAGTTATGTTCTTTCCTTCAGGGAATACTGGGTTCTTGGAAGTCATTTTCTCTCTAGACCAATAACCCAGAAATTCATTTTTCCATTCAAACACAGCATCTTCTGAGCAATGTATAAAAAGATGTACTTGAAGAGATGCCCATTCTGTTGTGAAATTTTCAACCTGCAAAGTATTTTTACTTAAGAGTGTTCTGAGGTTCCCATCTAACTCAAAATTTGGGTATTATTCTGAAACCAAGGAAAATCTGAAAACAAATTATGTTCCTCCACGCTTTCTCACAATGGGCACCATCCTGCATGCCCCTTGCCCCCAATCCCTCTCATCTCCTCCTCTGACACTGGTTGCCACTCCCGCTCCTCCCCTGGCCCACTGCCGTCAACACAACTAAGTCTCCCTGAGACTTAAGGAGGCCACCGCTATCCCCAGGACAACATCCAGCTCTAGGAAATCTAAGAGTTGATGAATTTGGGTGCTTCCATTTTAATATATATATACTGCAGACATTATCTATACCCCTTGGATAACCTGATGGCCTATCACACATTTGGGAATCATTTATTTCTACATACAGATTCATTTAGATACATAATTTATGGTAGGTTGTAAGATGCATCTTAACATGTTATAGAAGAAGGGTCATCTCTTTTCGAAAACAGTTACCTAAAATAAAATTACTACTCTGACTACTATTACTATATATGGGAGTTGTTATAAAGTCATTTGATATCTTTTAATTTTTTTTACAAAAACATCAGCATTCATAGAGTATCCTTCAAGGAAGTAATAGGTAGCACCAAAGGCAGCCATACATAGCAAAGACACAGTAAAGTTGCCTTGAATGAGGCGAGACTAAAAAGAGGAAACAAGGAATAACCCCATCCAAGAATGTCCTGCCAGTTCAGAAGCAAGAGGGCAAAGCCAAAAGCCAGCTATGTGACAATCTAGCAGAGTGTCAGCTTACCATTTAATAACACTTTTAGAACTACACCATGATACCAAATTCAGCAGGCATTGTCATCAAGATAGTCCAAGTTATTTATACTCCATCTTTTCATAGCAGCAGCCATATCTTATTTTCTATGCTAATAATTTCAGATGGGAAGAGTTGATAAAGGTCGCCATGGTGACCAGGCATTTTTGTCTCCATGGTGACACTCACAAATGGTAATGACTCTTAAATTTAATTTTATTTAAAGTTCCAAAGGATGTTTCCTCCTAGACTAAATAATTTAACAAGATGAGAACAACTCTAGCTTTCTATCACCTTTATATCGCATGAAACCGAAGGGAAAAGAAAAGTTAAGGAAGAAAAGGAATAGGTACAAATTCTTTGGAACAGATATAAGGTGAATGTGTTTTGCAATCTGGAAAACAAACAAATGGTCTGTGATAAATAATAATAACAGTGTCCAGTAATTAAACATCTACTCTTTTACATCTGTTCTCCCAGTCAATCTTCATCATAGACATTTTTCCTGTTTCACAGATAAGAAAACTGAGTGATTAGTTTGTCTAAGGTCATACTTAGTGAAGGGTGGGGCTACCAGGTCCAGGAAGATAGCCCATTTATTAAATGATATCAGCCACATTGATGTTTATTCAACTCAATAGAAATCGCAAAAGCTTCAGGAAGAGGGGAAATAAGACATGCATTTCACCTCCCATTCTCCAGACAGGAATTGGAAAGATTCATTCAATCACACAGTTGCTAGGGAAATGCAGGCAAATGAAGGGAAGTTTAGAGAAAAAGATGGTGAAGGAAGTTTACAGCTCAGAAGTGTGCACAGCTACCAGGAAGGTGAGGACAAGATGACATGGTGACGAGGCATGCACAGTGACAGCCCAGAGTCCCCAGACTTGCTGAAAGTCTCTTTCACTTTGTAGACTAGGTGAACCCCAGAGAAGCTGAAATAAAATCCTGTTTTTCATTAATTTTATTTTTAAAGCAAAGCCATTTTACCCCAAATTTCCTTTGAGGTTCAGGGGAAAAGTCGAAGAGCATCCGTGTTCCCATCAGGAGAGGGGTGTCCATGTTGGTGCATCTGAGACCACCTGGGCTCTGCCTTCCTCTGTTCCAGGAGGAGCACCAGGTCCTCAGAGCCAGACTCCTTCCAGAAACCCCCTTTTTACTCTGAGGGTCCCCACCGGACCACCACTTACCCCACCTCTGAACCCCATCGTCACCCACAGTTGCAGCCATGTGGTGGCCCTGATCCTTTTTGTGCAGCTGCGCAGAAAGCCCCCCAGCAGGTCAGATGCATCCCAGCTAAAGTCTCATGAAGTATCCCACTCAAGACTTCAAGTTCTGTGAGCTGTAATGTATCCTTATAAATTCTTCAAAGTTCCTATTTTATTTTTACTTCAGAAAATAACCATTGAAAAGGAAAGATGTTAAAGAACACGTCCCCATGCTTTGCGAACTTGCGCTCTGCACGACCACTGAGTTCAATGACCCTGGTACGGGAAAAACAGAGAAGCAGCAAGAAAATAGCAACGGTTCTCATAACTCCCTTCCTCACCTGCTAACTGTAAGATCACCTATCCTCTGGTGTCCATAGCTTAGCCAAGAAACAGTGAACAGGAAACAGAAAGAGAGCGCTGTGCATGTGGTAGGCCCTCAGCACAGCCACTGAGGAATAAGTGGCAGGGCCGGGCTGGGGACACAGGGAAGCAGCCAGTGGGAGAAGTTTTGTGATCCACTTGGGCAGTGAATACACTGGTGATTCCATTTTAATAATTATTCTTTCATAACAACTATATCCAAAATGAATGAGGAGCATTTCCCTCCTGCATTATCAAAGCAAATGTGGCTGTGTATTTAGACACTGGAAACATGGTATATCAGTGTACTCCAGAGGAACAGAACAAATAGGAGGTATAGATTTAAAGATATTCAGAGAGAGAGGGAGGGAGGGAGGAAGAGCAATACATTTGGTTTAAAGAATTGGCTCATGCAATTACATAATTATGAGGCAAGTCAAAAATTTGTAGAGCAACCCAAAAACTGGAAACTCAGGCAGGACTTGATGTGCTGGTATTGAAGCAAGCATTCCTTCTTTTCCAGGAAACCTCAGTTTTTGCTCTTAAGGCCTTCAACTGATAGGATGAGGCCCACCCACCTTATCAAGGCTAGTATTTACTTAAAGTCAACTGATTATAGACGGCTAATCACATCTGCAAAGCACTGTCACAACAATATCTGGACTAGTTTTTGACCAACCGACTGGACACCAAAGTCTAACCAAATTGACACAGATTTGATCATCACATAAGGAAAAGTCATTTTCTTTAAAAGGTCAGTGACCCAAGAAGGTAGGGAGCTCCCCGAGAGTGGGGTGTTCTCCAGGACACGGAAAGAAGCACCAGCAGGTCAAAAGGCAAAGGAAAAATACACTTCCCACTAAGTACACTTGCTTCCTTTATGGATGAAACAAAGATAAGAAGTCAGCATGTCAATACATTTCTTTGGGTCTAGCAGACCAACAAAGCATGATTCATGCACTTAATGGATGTTTATTTCAAATGGCCAAGCAAAGCATTATCAAAGTAAAACACTGATGATTAACCTTCCATTTTCCACCGCCTATTTCACTTTCAGTCGAAAAGACCACCTTCAAACCAAACAGCTTCATATTCACCATGACAATGTTTTTACCTCTAGTTTCTCAGTCTTTATTTTTATCATGCTGAACAAAGCACTTGAGGAACTGTTTTGTGCAACAGAAGTCCAGGCTGAGCCCTGGGGTCACTCAGGAAATGTGCGGAGGGTGGGCAGAACTGTGAAGAGGTTCATAAATGCACTAATGCCTTAAAAACCAGCCTGTGGGAAATTTTATTCAGTTCAGGCATGTTTAAATAGAAGCTACCAAAATATATATATTCCTAAAAAGAATAGCTGTATTGCAGTAAGAATGCCTTTATTATCCCAAATTAGCTGTGAAAAATCCCTTTAGAGACATGACAGGAGTAAAAAAGAGATTTCTCACAGCATCACAGAAAAGAAAATCCCTAGGATAAGAATATTCATACAATACAACTTTGTTTCATAACACATTCACACAGTCTTTTAATACCCAGCAATTACAGCAAAGGATAAGAATGGAAATTGCTGTAGGAAATGAGAATGGAAGCCGGGAGAGAATTCACACAAACATTTAAAAAAGAAAAAAAAGAATCCAAAGTACAATCTCTTAGGAATTCCAGGCTATCAAGAGGGGTCAGCAGGGTGGAATTTATTTCAGCGGATGCTCCATACTGCACAGTTCAGCCTCGCTCTTGGGCACATCCTTGCCCCTGGCTTACCAGTCACCATACTTTCAAATACTGTTCTCCAAACTGCGTGTGCCAGGCAATGCATAGCCACCGAGTGGAGCATTATGACAAATGTTCCCTGCCTTCAAGTGTCTTGGAATCTAGTTAACATTCTGTTTGGTTTTTTTCTGAGCAGTCTTAGAGCTTTAATGGAGTCTTCTATCTTTTCAGAAAACTGAGTGATTAAACAAACAAAAAAAATAGGCAGAAATTACATCTATACAACTAGACCCCTGTGAATCCTAGTGGCATAAAAATCAAACCCACACTCAGGAGGGTCCAGTTCTTCCTTAACATGAACTTATTCAAATCATCTCAGCATCACAGAGTCAAATATGTGGAAGACATTGTGCCGCCCCTTAGGGATTAAACAGAAAGAAACTCAACCATATCTGTTGACCTCAGACGGCTTGCATTCTAATGCAGTGCACAAATAGGCACAGAGACAATGAAACAGAAGGAAGTAAAAACAAAGGGGACTGGGAACTCAATAGCGAAAGGCTCAAACCAAGCTGGGAGCTGGGAAGCTCTCATGGAAAATTAAGGGCAGGAAGATAACATAGATTGAGATTCTACTATGTATGCAGACATTCTGTTGTCCAGTATTTACGTTAGGACTTAAAAAAGAAATTGAATTTCCGTAAGTAAAAGATGTTCCAAGCAAAAGAACGAGTCAAACAAAGGGTGCAGACAGAAACAGAGTGAGGCAAGCAAGACTCTGGGCTCTTACATCAAATGTACTCATGCAGCTCTGCCTCGTGTTACCCACAGAAGCATACCACAGCCCCTCAGAGCCTCAGTTTCCGCATTTGTAAACTGTCGATCATAATGCCTTTTTCAAATGGTGATGGTTCGCTGAGATGTTGCATACTGCCTGACACATAGCAAGTGTTATGCGTTTGTTTTAAAAACTAATAAAAATAAATGAACCATGCTACTATCTAACAGATTTTTAATTAGTCAAATTAAACTCCTCTAACTTAATTTCATTATGTCCTATTCACATTCAGAATACAGACCTATATTTAGTCTCCATCTGCGATGTTCAGATCAAGTGCCCATAGATACTACAACGGTTCCCACGTTTCCATATTTCACAGCCATTTTCCTCAAAGTTCCCACATTTCCATATTTCACAGCCATTTTCCTCAAAGTCCCAACATGAGGCTAGTGTACTAATGTCCCAACACATGCAAGCACCCAGAAGTTCTTGCTGAATGTCACCACTGTCTGCTGGCCAATTAGAAGAGAGGCAGAGAAAAGCCTATAAGAGCTGCTGGCCAATTTGCTTTCCTTGAAAGTAAAATTCTCTACATGAATATTACTGAAATGCTACAGACAAAAATTTAAGGTGTTTACAAGGTCTCTGAGAGATTAGAGATTCCTCCTAGGCTAAGATCTAAACTTAAACTTAGGTAGTCTCTATCCCACGAGAAGAGCGAGCTGTGGTTAAGCAGGTGTAAATCACTAAGGTAACTGCTGCAGTAATAAAGTAAGAAGTGCTATAAGCATGTGCTGGCAGTTTAATTAATTCCCTCATTTTACATATTATTTTTGCAGTATTTGCCTCGAACCCTGTATAAAAAAATATGTACTTTATTAAACAATCTATTTATATGCTTGAATAAAGATAGATCTCAGTTGGCCCATAGATGTGTTTTAAAATAATAAAAAGATATGAGGCCTAATGACTTGGAAAACACCTACCAGCCTAAAATTTACATTTAAATTCTTTTTAACTCTTTGCTGATTAAAAAGAACAACAGAAACTCCTCCTATCCATTCCAAAGGTGACCATATTCACCTTCTCTCTGAAATTCCGTTAAGAGGCTTTGCCCATTTGAACCATTTCCCTTCTCATATCCAGTAGAAGTGGTTTTGCTATAGAACCATAGACAGACAGATACATAGACACATAGATATTATATGAACTGTTTTTGCTATATAAAGTTTCAGAGATTTTCTCCACCTTTACCAAGTGAGAATGAAACAGTGTTTGCATGAAAGTAGCTAGTACAAATTGGGCAATACCACCCTCAGTATGTTCAGATGCCATGGGCATTTTAAAGAAAGATTAAGGATTTCCTCAAAAACAGAAGCGCCTTCTTAGATGGCACCTTCTTCCTTCAAGACCTCACTTACATGAACTTAAATGACAGTAAAGTAATGAAGGGATTATAAACCAACAACGATACAGAAAAGCAAAGGGCGATGAAAGTTCCACAAATTTACAGAGGTGAGAAGCTGTAGGGAAGACGGACTCATGGAGCAGGACAGAGAAAGTGCACATCAGAATGAGCATATGACGCCATCATGCTCTGGGGTCAGTGCTTCCTCTGGGACTCCAGAAAGATGAGGGCAAGAAGGACAGCATCCAAGAAGCAGTGCGACCAGGGAGCCTGGGGGGGCTCTGGGGAGGAGAACAAGGAAATAATTGAAAGCTACTGAAAGAAGAAGTCAATTCCACATACTTCAATTTCCAACCAGGGAAATACCTCCAGGCATGAAAACCAGGAATGTCACCCTAGAGTGTCTGACCACTATAGAATAGAGAAATATACATTCTAATAGAGAAATCCCCCCATAAAAATGATCTGTCACCATCTATCACCCTAAAGCAAACCCCACCAACTCACAAACCCCATCTGTCCACATAGCACTCAACATCAGGTCTTTTGTGCTCCAGCCTAAAATTAAAATATCAGCAAAGGATCAGCAACATAAAAACCTCCATCTTTATAAAAAAAAAAGACCAGGATAAATAAATAGGCAATAATATATGGGGTATTCAGGAATAATTTGAATCCTCCAAGTTGTGTACTCATTAGAGAGGTTATTGTATTCATAAAGCAAGAGCAGAATGCCATAAGTAACAAACAGAGAAAAATGAAACTTTTAGAGATTTAAAAAATGATAAATTAATAGAAATAGTGGAAGAAAAATTAGGAAACCTCCCAAAAATGAGACCTGAAAGAGAAGACAAAGTTGAGATAATAGAAAATGGGCACATAGAATTAGTCCAAGAAATCCAAGATCCAATTAAAAGGCATTTCAAAAAGAGAATGGAGAAAAACAGAGGGGAGGAAACTATCACACAACATATTCAGGAGAATTTTCCAAAGACTAAAAGATAGCACTCTACAGATTTAAAATGTTTCCCCATGCCCTGAGTAACAAGTGAGCCTGGAATTCCAAGAATGAAGAGGAAACTGTCCAGGGGGAAAAAAAAAATCAGGTGCAATGTCAAATAAAGGGCATCAAAGTGTCCCTTTTATGAGCAATAGTGAATGCCAGTGACAATGAACAATATTCTCAAAACTCTGAGAGGAAATTATTTTCAACCTAGAATGCTATTCATGACTACAAATCAAGGGTGAGAGATAAAATATAGACATCTTCAGAAATGGCAGGACATGGAAATTTCTTCCCACACTCACTACATCAAAAAGTTATTTGAGGAGGGTATAGAACATACAAAGGATAACCCAAGAAGGATAAAATCCCAGGATCTAGGAAGTAGTGAAACCAAATGAGGAAAGCTATAAAGAAAAGTGCCAGGCAGGTAGGTAGCAGGCAGGCAGCAGGCCTGGAGAGAATTAGGTCCAGATTGGAAAAGGAGGGAGGACCCTTCATCTGGGATTTGTGGAGGCCTCTGGGGAAAATCAGATTGAATAGATAATTAGAGAGATGGGGCAAAGTTGGTTAAAACTGAGAATGTGATAAAGGTAAAGGCAAGACAAAAGTGAAAGCAATTAGAAACTCCAGGAAACACAAAAGGATGTACAAAAAAATACAGGACTTTACTTGGTTCCACAATGAATATTTGCATAGTCACAGTAATGAACTATATATTAATTTTAAATTTAGAAACTTAACCTATAGAAAATGAATAGATGAGACATTTATGGTTACAGAACAAAATTAAAATGTTATTAATCTTATTTGAAAAATAAGAAGAAAGGGCAGAAGAGGCAAAACTGAAGAAAGAGCACTGAAGGATAAGACAGAGTGCAAATATGCAGTTTCAGGGTATGCCCCCATGCAATCGCACAGAGCCCAGACCTAGAAGGCACACATGCTTTGTTGAACACGCTTTTGATATTTGTGATAATTTTTAAACAATAGGCCCTGTATTTTCACTTTCCACAAGGCCCTAAAACTTTTGAAGCTAGTCCTGAGGCTGACATACTCTCAGTACTTAACACACCAAGAAGCAAATGCCCACTTAATACTTCTTAAAGTTACAAAGTAACCCAACTACAAAGGTACTTGCAGTGGGGTATGACTGTGTTGAGATACTGGAAGAAATGGTGATGAGGATATGTAGATTAACCAAACCCTCATCTATCCCCTCAGAATAAAGAAATAACAGTATAACACAATATTTAGGGATCAGCAATAACTAATAGCAGAAACTAAAAGACATAGTTGCCCCTGGGAAAAGTGCCTAGGGATGAGGAAGGATGGGCCCAGAAACTATGACTCCATATTACAAGGTTAAGTATGCTTTAAAAAAATTTTTTTAACCTTGTACATACATTATTTCATTTTCAAATTAACTTTTAAAGGATAATTTAAAAATCATACTATAGCAAAGATACATTCTAGAAACACATTCTAAAATAATTATATAAAGTAACTAATGATATCCATAAACTTTCCAATTTCTTTAATACAAATGTTGTACAATTGATATCTTAAACAGAAAGTGGCAAGCTCAGGACATGTTCTTGCCCGCCAGACATTCACTCATGCTATAAATCATGTTGCCTTAGCCAAGGCCAAGGCTATATGGAGAAAGAAGAAATATCAAAGCTGAGTAGCTTACAGTGGTCATGTTTGCTTTAAAGGGCTGTTTGTCACATTTTTTTTACCATAACATTGTTTCAAAAGCTGGGCATTTGCAAATATGTACCAATACAATTGTCAACAACCGGTCCCTATTTTGGTTAAGGACAAAAACAATAGAGTTCATATCCTCTGGAAAACAACTGCTTACTTATTTGTATTCTAAACAAAAAGAGTTGGTGGGGGGAGGCAGCTGGGGGAGGTTTGAAGAAACCAGTAAGGACCCTGATTCATCTGCTGCTTTCCACGGACTTTTCCCACTGCCTGACTCAAACGCAAGAGTGCTTCATTTCCAGCAAGACCGCATGAATGATCTTTGGCAAGTGGTTTCAAACTGCCAGTTTGCTGATGTAGATACAAAATATTAAAGCAAAGTGTTTGGAAAATAGAGACTCTGGAAATGCTGCTAACATCCCGAGACAACAGAAACTGCAGTGGATACTGTATAATCATCCAGTCCCGGACATTTTTGCCTTAGAGGAAAGAGAATTGATGTAATCCCGTCACTCCTACTTCCAGATTAAATTCCCCTACCCAGCACAACCTCCATTAAATTCCCCTACCCAGCGCAAGTTTAAAAAAAGGACAAGGAAATCCAAGCATGAGAGCCACAGCCCATTAGGTGCATAAAGCAAAACTTGGTATTTTCCAGGGTTTGCTTAGTTACAGTATTTTCATATATTGTCTTAATGCCAAGATGATCAAATTTCCTTAATGGAAAAGGTAATCATTACCAATTACAATGGTAATTATTCAATGTTATTTAACTAGATGGCCTCATATCTCACTAATGGTGGAGTGCTAGAACATTGCTAATGCCCACAGTCAGGCGTGCCTCACGGGCAGAGGGAGTGGGGAGGACAGGACCACAGCCAAAGCTCTACCTAACTCTGGCGGCCTCTGGAGTTTGGAAGTCCTCCACCTACCTCAACGCAAAGGACATTTTTTGAGGACATAAGTTTGAAGAAGAGGATAGCCTATGGTGAGATTGTCCATTAATCCTGAACAAGTCAGTCCTGTCCCACCTAAATGACAGTACTGCCTCGGCGGTGGGGGAGAAGGCACGTCCCCTCAAGCACAGATCAGGAAGAGATGGACCCTGCAGCCCAACCAGAGCCACCCACAGCGCAGGGGAAAGGAAGTCAGCCCCGTGGGGAGAAACAGCGACGAGGAGGGCATTGGCCGGGGGAGAGGAAGCAGCGTGGCATTTCCCAAGTGGAGTCTGAAGCAGGGGAAGGTAGCGGCTAGGTAGGTGGGAGAAAGGCGCCACCAAAGCAACAACAGCAGTAGAAAGAACCAAAATAAAGGAAGATGTGGTAGGACTAGGTGACCGTGCAGGGCTGGTCGGCCAAGGCAGCAGGCACTCACACTCTCCGTGTGCGCCCCGCATCTCAGCAGGCAGACTCTAGGAGGAGAACCTGGGACACCAGAGAGGCGAAGGAATGGATTGAGGTGTGAATTTGACTTTCTCACCTCCACCAAAAACTGGGACTATATTAGTAGTTTTTTTTCTTTTAAGTTCTCACGTTGAAATAATTTATAAAATTTTCAGAAACAATGCAAAGAACTCTCTTTATTCAGATTCATGATTTTAACACCTTGCCACATCTGCTTTATCATTCCCTTGCTACATACAACACATTTTTATCTATTTTATATATATTACATGCAACATCATTTATATAATTATATTTTTCTGAACCTTTTAAGAGTTAGCTGACCAACTCCTGCCCCTTTACCCCAAAATCTTTCAGTGCCTATTTTCCAAAGACAAGGACATTCTCTTCCTCTACAATAAACAATTAAAAATTCAGAAGAATGATCTCCAATTTGATAGGGTTGTCTTATCCACAGTCCTTACTCATGGCACTAATCACCCCAATAATGTCTTTTACATCAGTTTTCCCTGACCCAGAATTCAACCAAGGACCAGGTGTTGCATTTAGCTGTCATGTCTCTTTAATCTCCTGTCATCGGGGCAGTTCTTCCACCTTTCCTGGTCTCGCGTGACGTGGGTACTTTTGAAGATTGCATCCCTCAGCGTGGATTAGATCCGGGTCAGGCATCTGGGCCAGGAATGCTCAGTAAGAGATGCTGTGAGCACCCTGCTTGCTGCTGTGCCCCAGGATGGGTGGTGGAAACTGGCAGCTTGGTTAATGTGGGGTTGTCCAGGGTTCCTCACTGTATGTTACTATTTTTACCTTTGTAACTAATAAACCCTCTGTGGGAAAGACTTTGAGAAAATGTAAATATCCTGTTCCTCTCAAACTTTCCTCCAGCAATTTGGGCATCCATTGATGATTCTGGCGTGAATCTATCCTTATTCTGATGATTACAAAATGGTGATTTTCTGTGTTCTTTCTACACTTACCATATGGCATCCTACTTAAGGAAGTACCTTCCTTTATTCTCCATGTATCTATGTATTATCACTATGGACCTGGGGGTTCTCATACAAGGCAATGAATTGCAACCCATTGCTGTAATCATTCATTTGCTGCTCACATTGTCCCTCATTCGACCAGTTAGCGCTCCCGGAGCCTTTTGTGTGTTCTTTGGAGGTGTCCCTATCATTTTGTGTGCGTGTCCTTACTCTCTGACATAATGAAATTCCCAGGCTCTGCAGTCAATTATTTCTCTAAGGAGTGTTGGTTTATTTTAATGGGGCATAATATTTAGAAGCATATTGTGCTCAGATTATTAGCAGCTTCTTACAGGGAAGCATTTGAGGTCAATCTAGAGGTCTTTTTTCTTGGGAGAGAAGAAGGCTTTGCAGAAGTTCCTAACTGGTTGTGCGCTAGTTAACTTATATTCTAGCAACAGGGAAAAAGTTACTGACACTGTCCCTACTTTAATTTTCAAACAAATGTATTGTGATGGGTGTGGTAGACGCTGTAGTGGTTGCAGTTGTTCTAAAATCCCAGGTGCTGTCTGTTGTCTGCAGTATAAACAGCTCTAATCTAGCTGCAATTGGCCACTTCTCTGACTGTTCATTTAGCCTCTACATCTGCCAGTAAGTGTAAACTAACCCGAAATGGTTCTTCCTGTACTTCTACTTTTTGGCACGCACACTGTAACCAGCAAAGGCAGTTGCATCTCTGCTGTAATAAGTATTCTTGTAATCACGGAATCCACCAGACGGCTGTGTGACACAGGTGACTCAAAGCACTGTCAGCATAGCAACTAAGCCTGCTATGTGAATAAATGTTCCATGTCCTCTAAAAATTTCTTTTAAACTACTCACAGACCCCTTTCAGTCCTTTCTATGTCAATCTTCAAATACAGCTGCATTCCAACTAATGCTTTCATTGGCTGAACCCCACCACATAAACCCAAATGTTCAGTGACATGTTATTTTAGCACGCTACAGTAAAAATAATTTGGGGAAATAAATGCAATAAGCAAAACCTCATGGGAGGAGTTTACTACTGTTGTGTGCCAGCTTCAAAGCTGAACATTCAATGATCAGTCCAAATATCAGCAGTTAGGTGGCATGATAAAAAAGGAAATATTAATTCTACACAGTGGATTTTCGTAAGCATTGTAAATATTCTGCTTCTACAAATTGTATCTTGTGCCACTTTAATATCTAAAATTATTCTCCCAATGTAGGGCAGTGAATGAAACTATGAGGCTCCACTGGGAAATGGTTTCAATAAGACCCCATCTCAGACATCCCTACCTGTTAATTAAATAGAAACTAAAACCAATATTCTCAACTTGTTATGAAGCTTCTCTGTTTTATATCCATAAAAAGACTCGCTGTCAATGTGTTAATAATTTTTATCACTGAATGATGACATTTTGTTTATATCCTTATATCTTTTGCTCTTAAATTTTCTACAATATACATGTATTATTTTTGCCAGAGACCCAAACGATAATAAGCATGAGCTTATAGGCAATGGGAAAAGAAAAGCACCAGTCATCTTAGCAGCAGTTAGAAGCCCAGCAGGAGACACTGCTGGGTAATCCAGAATGGTGGTAGGAAATGGCATTTAACCACAAAATCAGCAAAGTTCCACAGCTAACCTTAAACAATTGCAAAAAGATAAAATTTCTTTAAACAGCAACTATAGAATAACTCATCAGTTTTTCACTTACCAGTGCTTTCTGCCAATTCTCAGAAGAAAAGCATTAGTTTTCAAACACTGTTTTAGCTGGTTGGATCCCAAGAAGATATCAGCTTTCTTTGGACTCTGGAAATCTGAGTGTCCCTTTGCATGCAGAGTGGAGGGGCACACAAGCATGGCCCTCCCAGCCAAGTGGCCACAAGGTGCAGGAAGAGGCTGCCTCACAAGGGGGAGTTGCTCTGGCCCCACCAAGCGCTCAGACACTTCTCTGCACTGCTCTGTTTCAGAGTATCAAAGGGACAGATTCATTCCACAAAGGTTTACTCGAAACCTACCATATGCTAGACAGTCTGCTAAGCATCAATAACACAGAGACCAACAAAATATGGTCCCTGTCCTCAAAGGTTCAGAACAGAGAGGACAGGATGAGGGAAATAGTGCATCCAAAGAAGAGAAGGCTTTCTGAGTGAAAGTTCTTATAAAGAGAAAGAAGGAAAAAGAATGTTTTTTTTTTAAAAAAGGGAAAGAAGGAAAGATGGGAAATGTCTACCTATGTGATATGTTATCATGGCCCCTAAACACTTTGATAAGCCAACTACTTTAAAGCACTTCAAAGCAAGGGAAAAAGTAAACTTCTTTGCCTTAATCATTTTTAATATCAAATAATACTGATATCATCTTTCCAGTTGTCACACTCATGCAAAGCATTCCCCTACATGAGCCCTTCCTTCAGCCTCAGGAACTGCCTGCTCCAGAAGGAGGGGTGGCATCTCTTTATGTCCTTAAGGGCGATAACCCCTGCTTCTCGCACAGTGAGTAAACAGTGGAGAACGCGTGGGGGTCTGCTGACCCTAAGCACTGCCCAGTAGCCAGGCCAGCGAAGTAAAAGTTGACTGTAGCAGTGGGTGCCCCTGCCCCTATATGCTCAGGATTAACCTACAGGCTGGCTAAGCCTCCCAACTATCAACCTCTGTAACTCTTTCCCTGAAGGCTTCATCCAGCTTGGATACCAGGCTACTCTCTCACCAGGCAGCTACAAGTGCTGGAGAATCACCATCCTCTCCCAGGAGCAGCTCTCAACCAGGGATCAAGAAGAGTCAATGGGGAAACACCCACTACCTTCCACCAGATGTGGTCACTCAGAGGCGCATGATCATCATAGGCGCCCAGAGTTCCCAGCAGGTATGAGGCCCAGACGCCCGAGGGGGTCCTTGCTGGAGAACATGCTGGATATTCACTGTCTTTACTTCACTCACCCCTTCCTGTGTCTCCTGGGATCACCTCCCAAATAAACTCCTTGCACTAGAGTCCTTATCTCAGCATCTACTTCTGGAAGAACACAGCCTAAGAGAGCATCCAACCCTGGACGACCTCCCATCCAAATCAGCTGCTGACCTGGTCCCCTCATCCGGCCATCTTTGCTAAACTGGATGAGTGTCCCTCGACTGCATGGATACTCACCGAATCTCAAAGCCAGCTTAGAATATGTGCTAAGTCACTAGAATCCAATAACTAGAGTCTGGTAGATCCTTTGCTGATTTTATTCATTTCAAAGAACTATAAAGGAAATATAAAATAGATATAGAGGGGAGATAAAGGATGGTGTACCTTGATCATTCAGTTTAGATAATATACCACTTACTTTCAAATTTTTTCTTAAATACTTGAACTTTTCTCATATTCCAAGCCACAATGACATATTCCAGACCCATTATCTATTACAAATTATAACATGTAAAAAGTTACAACATACAAATCATTTAATTGTTAGTAATTACAAGAATGTGTTGATTTTACATACTAATAAATATCAGCTTTTTGTGAAATATATGTCTTTCAACCACAAAATTGATATGTATCCCTTTATAAATCTCACAAAGTTATTGGCAGAAAAACAAATATTTGCATATATAAACAAATTTTGCTCTTAATAGCTGAGCCCAAAGATGAGATGCATCTGGGACCTCCAGATCAAGAATCCTGGCCTTATGCAGGCTGGGCATGAGACGGACAAAAAAAACCAAACCAGGGAATATCGTGGAGCGCCTGCCATCCATCACCATCTAAGCCCTGCGTAAGACCATAGGCTCCTTGACATGTTAGTATCGCACACATACAGCGGCCCCTGCTAGCAGCCAGGTCACGTGCTGCATTCTGCCGTTACCACAGCCCACACTTTCCAGGCACCAACATCCCTGCTTCCTGTTGGTGAAGGACCACCTGCCTCCTCTCTCCCTGCCAGATGAAGACCGCCTGACTCTTTTTCTCTTATCCAGAGTATAGAACAGCATCTTGCATCTTATTTAATGAGCAGTTGGTGAAGGAATTCACTAATTCATTGATTTTTTTTGAGATAATCATTTGGAAAAATAGGCCAGGTTATTCAGATAGTGAAAGCTGCTTCTCCATGAATCGACCCAACGACTCTTGGGGTTGCACTCCCTTGCTTTCTCTAGCCTGCAAAACACCAAACAAATAAAATGTGTAAAGTACATATTACAACAAAGTGACTACAATTGCAGGATAATTTTACAACACAATTTTGATGGGATTCAACCCCCTCCATGCATTTAGCCAGACCCCTCCCCCCCCACAGACAGGCCCAGGCAACACAGGGAACACAGACCCTGTCTATCAGTGTCACCTCCCTCCACCTTCACCACTCCTGTCTACACCTGCCAAGTGACCTCAGGTAAGTGGCTTTCCCTGTCCACACCTTGGGAATAACTGTGAGATACACAAATGGTGAGCCTGATGTGGCAAATACGTCATTAAGTGACGGTTATTATTACATTTGATGTCTCAACCTCAAGCCCTACCCCACACACCCCAGATGCAGCATACATCTACTTTAAGTCCTTAAATAAAGCTCTAACCAAGTCCCTTTCCTAATAATGCCCTCCTAAATTGACCTGTTAAAATAGTCATTTGGTCAACACATACTTACTGAGCATTTACTATGCGGCAGGCATTGTGCAAGGCACTGGACAATGTCAACGAGACCCACACAGTGCCTGCTGTCCTGGACTTCATCAGTCAGGGAAAGCACAGACACAAACTCTGCAGTGTGCACAGTACAGTGTGGGGTGCTCAGGGGTACCAGGAGAGGGCCTGGAGGAAGAGCTGTCGCAGCCAAAGGATGTGCAGGAATCGGTCAGGCAAACACAAAGTGGACAGGCTGCTCTAAGTAGATGGGACAGCACGTGCAAAGGTCCAGAGTGCAGCAGATTACTGTGTTGATGGAAATTTGTAGACATTTCCTATCACAGGGGTCTAGCTAGGAAGTGGCCAGAGATGAGGTGGAGCAGGAAGCACAGCTGGATATGAACAGCCTTGTGAATCTCATAGAAGGGTTTAAGCCTTGAGATACCACCCACACTGTTGGGAAGAGGAATGTGCTTGATTGGGCTACAGGGTGTAAAGGGCTGTTCCATCTGGAAGAAGCTTGGGTAGGAGCATTGGCCAGACGGCCCCTGCAGCCCCTGCAGCCGCCCACACAAGCATGATGGCGGCTTGGGTAAGGTGGGGCAGGGGGAGTAAAAGTAAAAGTAGATGGAATGGAAAGACATTTAGGAGGAAAAACCAGTCTTTGAATATAGGGGTGACAAAGAGGAAGCTGTTACAACTCCCGGATTTCTGACTTGAGCAACAGGTGAATTTTTGAGATGGAGGAAAACAGGAAAAGGAGAAAGTCTGGAGGAAAAGATCATGAGTTGTGTTTGGGACCTGATGAGATGGAGATGCCCACGGGACGTGTGAGTGGACAGAACCGCCGGGCCACTGAGGATGCGAGGCAGGTGCTGAGAGGCAAGGTCTGAGGAAGGAACTGTGTTTGGGTTGTTGGCCCAGAGTACCTGGGTCCTGGGACTGAAGAAGGGGCCACACTGCCCAGCAGGCAGAGGAAGCATACCCTTAGGATATTAGCAAAACAGGAACAAAGTTGGAAAGAATTGTTCTGAAAGAATTTCACCTTTTCTGTTTCAGAAAGTGCAAGAAACTAGTTCTTGTGGGAAAAATAGTCACTTCATTAAGCCATCATTCTGTCTGTTGTGCAGTTTAGAATGAATTTGAATTTGAATTCCTCATAGCCAGAAGGGGAAGAACACCATAACATTTTCAGTATTTAGGGCCCCTAAAGATTGTAATCCAATCCTGAATGTAAACTTTGCCACAGTGGCCTCAAAGCCACACAAATAAAGCAAGCCCCAGGAAACAGAAGCGATGGTGTTCTCAGCAGATGCTCATGAGCACCTCCAGGTGGCATGAGCCTGGGGACCTAAGGGGGGCTGAGTCCCTGGTCAGAAGCCAGGTAGGTGATGGTGGCACTTCCTGAGTCCCCTATGCCTCGGTGACATCATTTAAGGTGACATTTAATCATGGTATGTGGTCTGGGTGCTGATATCTTAATACATTCCTCTTTCAGTGGAATTTTTGCATTTTAAAGATGTTTCAGAGACCACACCCAAACCAAAACGCAAGTCTCCTAGTCTAAATTCAGACTCTGAGGTAGGTCTTTGAGGAGAGAGGCCCACGTCTGGGTTAGGGGCTGCTTTTCTGGCAACTTCCAAGTCACACTACATAGGTGGCCTGGTTCCTCCACCCACTTGTGTGGACAAAGCCCTAGAATGGGCATCACTTCTCAACTCTCTGTATCCAAGGCCTGGATGGCGTTCAGACCTCAGCCCACTACCAAGTCCCAAAACCACTTCTGGCTCGTGAGGTGCTAACCATTTATAAAACTCCTGAGAAGCCAAAGTAAGGCCAACTTCAGTGCAACCTTAAGTTTTTACTCTGGTAATAGCCCATGGTGCTGAAGGCCCTCTGCCGGCAGAGAACGTCCCAGAGCCTGTAAAGCTGTGTTGCCATGGAAGTGCTCTCAGATGCAGAAGCACCTGGCCCTTGTAAACACTCTGTCCTCCACGGATGTAAATATTCTCAAGGTGTTACTACAGAAATTGAATCACTTCCAGTTCAGCCTGTTATTAATAGCTGCTGATTATTTTCCCCCCAGTTCTCATTTAGATTAGAATGGAAAGGAGGGGGTAAGGTGGGGAATTCTGTTTACTTGCATAGCAAGAGTTACTGCTTAACCAAGCCGTGCTCAGCATGTTTGATAAGAGACCAGAAAGCAAGAAATGGTATTTTTTTCCCTTGGAAGTTAGCAATTAACTTATGAAAGGCATAGAGATGTGCTGGACTGATTTGACAAAGCTTCTAGAAGGAAAGCTCACCTTCCACTCACCCCGGGTTAGCAACTTGCAAACTTTCAAACAGAAGTCCAAGCAATCCTTACTGAAATAATTCCAGGATGGGTGGCAGATCAATTGGAATAAAAGACAGTTTTACTGTCGGAATGAAAGACATGTGCAAAAGCCCAGAGTAAACTGGCGGTGACTCTCTCATGATGCTCCACAAGCCCTAAGAGGTTGCCTTTTCATTCTGCCCTAACAACTATGTCATGTGGAGAGCTCTAAAGAGACACACAGTAAACTGGGAACGGACACCAGTTATGAAAGGGAGGTGGAGAGGAAACAAGATATCCTCAGGTCGTTCAAATCATTATCTGCTCCTCATGTGCAAAAGCAAGGATATTCTCCTTAAAGTTAACTCCTCAGGAAGTAGAAGGGAAAACGCCTCTGTGGTACACCTTTCTTGTCAGCTGTTTTGGAGGTCTGGGCTTTAGTGCTATGATGTTAAATGGCATAATAACACAGAAGAGCAGTAGCCAGTGAGATAGGGGGTCATGACCATGCCTCTCAAAGACCTATCCCTCACTTCCAAGGGCATCCTGTAGGAAATGCCAAGAATACATTTTAAGAACCAAGCTGATGGCCAATTGTGTGAAAGGTCTTCCCTGGCCGGGCTGGCACTCACTCGGCTTGTTGGAGGGGATGTGTTTTGGGGGGCGATAAATTGTTCTTGGCATGAGGCTTTGCAAGCTTGACTTGGCTTCAGATATCCCTTGCATATTTTTCTTTCCTTCTATATTTAAACTTGCTTTTCCAATTCTGCTCTGCTCTCAGAGGGAGCCATGGGCCCCTCTTCGTGCCACCATCACCTTCCCATCCATTTTCTCCACTTTAAGGACTGGACTTTTATACATAACACATTCATTAACAAAACTGCTTCATCAACCTGCTCAGACCCACTCCGTTACAGCATTAGTACTTCTCTGTTTATCTAGGTGTGTTTCTTTGTTTCCGCATTAAAAAAAAAAAAAGAAAAAGAAGAAGGACATTTTAAAAGGAAGTTTTACGAGCTTGGTGTGAAGTCCGGGAAAGTCCCGCAGTTTAACTAAGAATATTATCAACGTACTGTGGGTGAAAATTCAGGAACAAATAAAAGCCCAGATGAAGGGATAATTGAAATTTATAACCCCAGGCTGCTTATCTGATGGCTAAAGTTGCTAAGAAGCCACCTCAATGTTTTTTCTCAGCGCACACCTCCACGTCCTCACTCTCGGGCCCTCCCTCCTCCTCCTCCTCTTCTCTACAGTGCACTTTGAAGAGAAATAAAGATATTTCAGAATGTGAAGAAGATATATCTGTGGTATTTATACTGAAAAAGCAATCAATTAACCTCTAAGGAGAAGATTCCATCTTTTTAGGGTTGTCTAGCTACGTACAATGAATTTTCTGGGTTAAATTGTAATAGTCTAACATCCCTGTGTAAGGAGGCACAGTTGCTTAGCTTAGAAGGGTTATATCTGTCTGCACATCTCCAAACATCTCCCTGATTCAGTCAAATATTTAGGATATCGGGGTAGAGTCCAACCATTCCAATAGTTTATTTCAATTTTAATTTCAAAATCACCTCTTTACATTGAACTCAAGACACTCTATCCACAGAACAAGCTACAAAATAGTTAAGTTTGTGAAACCCTCTCTTCCTCCCTGATGTGAGGGGGCAAGTAGTTATCCTAGTATCAATTATGTGTGCATGACAAGGAGAGATGGCAGCAAATCCCCCCCAAATCTCCCTTTATCCAACTAGAAATTTTATTTTGAAAGCTTCACTTCTGAAAGCCTCCACACAGGCCAGCCCCTCTGGTTGATTGTCAGCCTATATTCTCCCTTCCCTGGTTTCATAAAAAATTGGGCTTATCTTCCAGTTTTGGTGCCATATCCTCCACACTGATGCATCCAACAGAGTGCATATGGGTGCACACATGCACACTCACACACCTGTGCACACACATGCACACGCACTTCGACTTCCAGGCCAGCATTCCCTAAGTGTTCCCTGGCAGTGACATTAAACAGTGCATCCGGTTCGCACTTATTTCTGCGGCTTCTTCAGTTCCCAATCTCCTCCTAAGTGTGCCCCACCCTGTCTCCAGACAAATGCCTCAGGCCACAGGTCAAAATCGATTTCCAGTTCCAAGCCTGGCTTGCACTTTCCTACTAAATATATTATTCCTATCTTTGTTTTTGTTTGTTTGTTTTTAAATCTTCTGAGTTCCTAAGTTAAATATTCACATCTACCAACTTGGCAGGCCTGGGTCTCAGGAATATTCGCACGTAGTGGTTGTCAAGCTCTGCTCACACCTGCCCTCGCAAAACCCTTTTCTGGTTAAACCGGTGCCCTTTCAAGAAGTCGCGAGCAGTGTTTGAGACACAGTCTTCAGGAAGGTCACCATGCCTGTGCCATACCTGCCCCCGCACTGGTTCCCGCGGACACCCGCCGCCCTGGGCGCTGCCGTCCTGAGCCAGCCCTGAGCACACTGCGAAGCTCTGCCCCCGAGTGGCCACCCGAGATCCCAGTTGTCTGTGCGAAAGCTGTCCCTGTGGAGAGCAGAGGAGTCAGTGCCCCGGGGCCACCCCCGCAAGGCCACCAAACTTCATGCATTGCCCCGCCCCCGTGGCAATCGAAGGCGCTGGACCTGACGGCTCCCGTGCCTGCAGAGGGAAGGGTGCCCCTCTCCCGTGCTTTGCCCTCGTGATCTCTGTTCGAAGCTCTCCGCGGAGTGCCCCTCGCGGCCCGTGGCTTCTCCCGTCCTACTGCTTTGGGACGCGGACACAGACAGGGACAGGCTGGCGCACATGTGGATAAGACACTGACGTGGCCCTGGCAATGATGCCCTTCTGCCCTAAGCATGTGTGCGGTCCAGGCGTCTCCCCGTGCTTCCTGAAAACAGACCCCCACAGACTCCACGCCAGCTGCCGGACAAGCCCAGTCACTTCCGAATCCTTGGGCGAACCATGCATCCTGAGATCCACCTGCGACCCCTGCCTCCCGTACAACAATGCAGGGGAGGTCCTGGCCTGCAGACGGGAGAAAGGTCTGGTTCTTCCCATGTTTTCTGACCAATGACTTGTACACATATGTTACCAGTCTTATTTAACACAATGATTTCCTAGGGGTAAAGGGATTCTGTTTAAAAGGTAAGTGAAACTAACACGGGCAAGACACAGCATACGGGGAAGGGAAGGAAGCCCTCGCATGGGGCCTGGGCAGTGACCACTCCAACTGGGACCTTCGCCTCTTCTTCTGGAGTCGGATCCGCTTCCTGCCCGCTGGGCTCCGCCAGGGTGCTCGTTTCCGTAGGGAGACCTCGGGCACCAGGGCCTGAGCCCCAGGCTCCATGCACACACGTTCATCCTCCCTTTACCGCTTGGTGTCAGCTTTCTGAGTGCATTTCACAGACGAGGACATCAATGCCCAGAAAGGACAGTTTGTCCGAAATCACACAGCTAATCGTGATGACTGTGACAAGATGTGGATTCAGGTCGGCCTGACCCCAACCAAACACCATGTTTTTTCATTTCACTGAAACTTTCCTCAAGACCAAGAGTAGAGAGTGGTCTGGGAGGATAAGGCAATTCAGGAAAACCCAGGGACCAAGGAGAATGTTGGGCCAACGAGGACTCCACATTATACCCCCTGGCTTCCTAAGAGAAGAGTGTTTGCCTCTGGCTGCATCTGTACAGTGTCGGTCCCTATTGGTCTTGATTCAAGTTAAAACCCCAACCAAGACAGTCCACAGATTTTTCTATTGCAAGTCGTTGGCACCTGGTTATATCCCTCAATCTCCAGATCATCTAGGATCGAGTCACATGTGAAATAGCTCTAAATACCTGCAAATTCAGACAAAACGGAGACTGAGTGTGACTCGTGTCAGTGGCATCTCTCTACTGCCCAACCAGAAAGGAAACTCCAGGTTAATTTTTAAAACTCTTCTCTTTGCTGAGATCTAAATGAAGACCTCACTGCTCCTGGCCCTTTTCCCCTTGGCCTGGAAACCTGGGCCACATCCTACCCCAAGTGATTAGAATCTGAGTCTTTAGCTTCTGGTCCCATATCCAAAAGTCTAAACTAAAATATATTTATATTTTTTTTACAAAGAGTTGATTAGTTTCACCCTAAAGCTGCCTGCTACTTCTCTGGTTCTAATGCCTTAACCAAACAGAATAATAAACAATTGCTTATATAACTACAATAAAGAGAAGTATCTGAAGTTAGAAAATGTGAGGGTTTTTTCTATTTTCAAGGTTGTAATCTTCACAACTAAACATGTTAACAATTCGTTATTTCAAACAGTGTCGTTTTCTATTTAGTATTTTATCACATTTACTATCTCTACAACTAAATATTCAGACATATACAAGAAAAATTATATATATTCCCATAAGGGTCCATTTTACTAAAAAAAAATCACAGTTCTTTCATTTAAGTTTTGATACTCTAATTCTGGTTCATAGGTGCTAGAAGACAAAAAAAAATTTACAGATCTCCATGAATATTTTGAATAAACACTTACCTCCACACAAACTCAATTTAGCATTTCTTTTTAATCCTCCTTTTCCTATCCTAGCCCCTGTCTCTGTTAGTTATGCAATCTGTGTAACCCCATTCAGGGTGGGATGCTGCCAGCATCAGACACGACACTTCATAGATCCCTGTTTTTCTCATATTAGTCCAATTTCTAATTCCCACTCAACCAGAGAGAGATAGAAAGATAAAAGGCACTGAAGAAAGACTTTATTAATTTTACAGCCATTCAATTAAACTATTACTTCTGCAACTTCTCAGTTTTCATCTGGGAGAAGATGCCAGACATAACCCAAAGACAAACAAGCACAAAGCTTGTTTGCATTTTGCAAAGAGTTGGAAATCAAACACGGGTTCACTGTAAGCTAAATTCCTCAAGTGTCCTAATCACACATTGTATAATTCTATACATATATTCCATCCCTGATTTGAGAGTGGGAAAGAGAACATCTTCTTTCTCCCCCTGCCCGATAATGTTAAAATTCTGTTCAATTTAAATCATCAACAGCAAAGATTTGTTGAGATGCAGCATAGCATATTGGTTAAGAGCACAGATTCTGGAGCCAGGAGTAAGAATCCTGGTAAGAATCTCCTAAGTAAGAATCCTGGTCACATCACTTACTGACAGTGTGACCTTGTCAAATTATTTAATATCTCTGTGCCTCAGTTTCCTCATATGCAAAATGGGGATATTGTAGAATACCTACCTCATAGAAAACTATGAAGATCAAGTGTATTAATATTTGTAGGGCTTTTTAAATGGGCCCAGATAAGCACTTAATAAAGAAAAAAGGAAAAGGAAAGGAAAAAATTAAGTGCCACCTATGGTCACATGTCTTCTCCAGCTTTTAAGGAAATCAAAACTAGTTAGGACCATGAACCAAAGGTAAAAAGCAGTACAAGTTAACATATAACAATTATTAAATAAATAATGGCATTTCTATGAGTGAATATAAGTGGAATATTTGCCTAAAAACGACAATTATGAAGTCGTTTGAATTAATAAGGTGATCCAATATTTTATTGTAAGTCATAAGGCAGCAGTCGTTTTATTCACAGGAATGGTTAGGTTTCAAACTATCACAAAGAGAGAAAATAATCCATCTTCTTGGAGCATCCGATTCTGGATTCCAAGTATAGACTATTATTTTCATTACTTGATTTTTTTCACCAGATGGAATTAAGAATAAAAGGAATTCTCTCAGTACTTCTGTACTGTAAGAAACAATTTCCAACTTTATAACATCATTAAATGCTAAATGGTGATGAAGGTGATATATAACAATTTTCTCACCTTGAACTTTTAAATAGTGCAAAGTTTGGAAATTCATCATGTTCAAAGTTATTAATACCTTTATTTTCTTAAGGTTTTTAGTAAAAATGAAACTCTACTGTAAAGTATCCATTTTTCCCCAGAGCCCAGTATGTGCTTAAAATAGGGCTATATTCCATGAAAAAGAGAACTCATGGAAAAAAAGTCTGTTTTAGAGGACTTTACCATCACACTGAAAAGACAAAACATGATGATATTTTTTAAACAACAAGAGAGAAAATAGTACCAAGGTCGTATGTAAGGAAGTACCTGGCAGGGTAGGTCTTCACTATGCAGAAGGGCAATACATTGTGTCTTCAGGTGAATTTTCCAGTAGAGGCACATGAAACATGTAGGAACAAAGTGCCTTTGAAGTTAATTCAGTAGTAAGTAAGGAATTATGATAAACACCGTAGTGTTGAAAACCAGTAGACCTCAGCGGTATCAAACCGTATGTAAGCAGAAGTCAAGCACCTCCCACCTCCCCTTGTAGCACTCTATTTGGATGAATTTTTAGTAAGAATAACTCTCATCTCACCTTTTTTGTGATTTACCTGATAAAATACTAGTTAAATATTCATATTTTGGAGAGTCAGTACATACATTTTCTGATAAGCCATGAAAAATAACAGAAAATGAAGAAATCATTTATATTTGCTTTTGAGCTATAGCCCTTGACAGTGGAATAAAATAAACAGGATGGGAAGCCCACACCAGGCATTGCAGAGAAGCCAGAACTGGCTGCAGTAACCCATGCCTAAGGATCTGAAACTGGGATCACCTGCTCCAAGGCCTTTGGGGACAGAAAGGTAAAGGCAACTGTGTGAAGCTGACCAGGACAGGTGGGAACTTGTAGTGATCTGGGGGATGCTGCCTGGCCATATCCAGAGTCAGGGCTTTCAAAATACTCTGATGGCCATGCAAAAACATCTTTGAGCAGGATTTGAACCTCTGGCACGCATCTGCCACTTCCAGTCTAAATGGTCAGGGAGAAACTGGATTAAAAACAAAGCAGTCAAGTCTGGGGACCTCATGTACAGCATGGAGACTATAGTCAAGACACCATATTGTAAATTTGAAAGTGCTGAGAGAGAAATCTTAAACGTTCTCACCACACACACAATAAAAAAAACATCGTAACTTTGTATGGTAGCAGGTAGTAAATAGACTTAATGGGGAGACCATTTCACAATGTACATAAAATGTCAAATAATTATGTTGTGCACCTGAAACTAATATGATGTTATATCTCCATTATACTTCAATTAAAAACAAAACAAAGCAGTCAAGTGTAAAACAAGAAGGCCTAATTGCTAAAAAAGCAAGCAAAAGCCCAGAGTCAAAAGGCCAGGCAGCAGGTCCAAAACCTGGAGGATACCAGAAGCAGGGGGCAGGGCAGAGAATGCCGACTGGCACAAGGACAACACCAAGAGCCAGGTCTGGTCGGAACCCACCCTCAGGACTTAGGCAACCGGAGGTCCACATGTGGAAACAAGTAAGTGGGCCCAGCGGACTCCGGGGGCAGTGCAGAGTGAGACCGCCTGTCCATGCTCATGCTCCCTCAGGGCTGCCCACCAGGGTCTCCATTAGGTCTCTTCTTTCAGGTAAGGCTCAGAGTCACTTAATGTTTTCATTTTCTTTCTCCTAAAAAAAAATACATTCTATCCTGAAATTGCATACTGATTTTTATTTTGTTTTTATCAAAATTATACACATGCTTAGTTCAATGTCAAATCATCCTACAAGACTTGTCAAGAAAAGCAACAGTAACAGCTCCTGCCCCATGTTTTGCTCCCTAAAGGCAACCACTTTCTTAACTTTTAGGATCTGGCTGCAACATGTGTCACCCCGTTGATCCCCAGGGGAATTTGGAAGATCTGGCTGGCCAGGTGGGGTCCCCTTCCTCCCTCACCACTCCATGTGCATCTATCCTGAAGCTGCATGCTCCATCAAAGAGGACGACCGTTCTCAATGAAGAAGGACCATTCTTCAGTGAAGGGTATAGGAGTGGATGCACTCTCCCACTGGAACCTTCAAACAAGCCCTCAAATCTTTTAACTATTTTCATGTTTGTATCCATATCTCTACATAACTTACACGTATTGTGTAAATTTTTCCATTTTAGGTACTATCAGTTGACTCTCACCCCCTACATATACACACATACATTTCCTCCCCACCACCTTTCCAAATTAGTTATATTGCAATTTATGTCTGACCATTATTCAGGGATTGCATTATCACATCTATGTAAATGCTATTCATAGATTATTCATGTTGCCCAATAGTTACATTTCCTTGCTGACACAATAATTTGCTTTCCCTGGAGTTAATATAATACTTACTTGCTTTTGCTTTACTTACATTTCTATGGTTTTATTAACTCAATTCCAAATTCTTCCTTACTCTGTAAACCTCCTCACAACACATTCAAATGCAAACACGTGCTATCTTCTCTCCTTTCCATTTTGACCTGGTGGGTTTACACGTTTTTAGTATCATTGTTTCCTTGTCCATTTAGCAGTGCTACAAGGAGGAGGAGAGCCAAATGTCGATGCCCTCCATCATCTTGCCTACAAGACCAGAATTACTTAGTGCTGCTTAAACCTAATATCATTACCAACTGACAGATTAATTGGGGATGAGGCCCAGGGGAAACTGAAATTCAAGGAGGACTAGATATTGCAAAGAACAGAGATGAGGGATTCATTTCAAACCCCTTGGTTTTAAATATCCGAACCTGAGCAACGGATTGATCTGAAGAGTCTTGTGTGAGTGAAATACATCCTAAGAAAGAAAGCAATGCTCCCAGATGACACCAACATCCACCTGTCAGGTAGCATTGACTGCATTTTTGCCTTTGGCTAACACCTGTCTTCTGAGATGACTTCAGTCAGACTTCCCTGTGGTATGTCCTTCTAGGACCTGAGACGTGGGATTTCCTAATAATGAGCTGATAGAGTACGATTTCTCTATGCCTCTGTGATCCAACTTCTCTTCCCAAGCATACCCATGTTTACCATGTAATGACACATTTTTGGTGCCCCAACCCTATGCCTTAAAACTATTAGGATTGTAGATCTGGCCCTAGAATCCTTGTGAAGTAGGGGGAGCATGCCAAAGACAAGACCCAATTCTTCTTTTTCATCCCTCTCTTCCCACTCAGGGCTTACTCCTTGCCCCAGTTTCCTGGCCTGGGTGTACTGGGAAGAGCACTGGCTTGAATAAGACAGGTCTG
The DNA here is from genome assembly GCA_032199065.1 of Smutsia gigantea. NCBI lineage: Eukaryota > Metazoa > Chordata > Mammalia > Pholidota > Manidae > Smutsia > Smutsia gigantea. The sequence goes on along the minus strand of JAVSCE010015767.1, from coordinate 38,554 downwards.
GTGATGTCACCAGCTGTGTGATGCTTGGCAAGTTATTAAACCTCCCTCAAGCACTTAATTATTTGAAAACTGGAGATAACCATGCTTGCCTTGAAGAATTATTATATTTATAGTTAATAAATACAGAACTTCCATTTCCAACAGTATTAAGGAATTTAATAACCTGGAGACTTTCCCACCATAATGCAATTTAAAATATTAAATAAAATATGAGATTCCATTTTAATGCCTAGCTGGATTCTGGAAAGAAGGAAGAGAGGGAGGGAGGAAGGAAGGAAGGAGGGAAGGAGGGAAGGAGGGAGGGAGGGAAGGAGGGGAGAGAGGGAGGAAAGGAAGGGAGGGAGGGAAGGAAAGAGGGAAGGAGGGAGGGAGGGAAGGAAGGGAGGGAGGGAAGGAGGGAGGGAGGGAAGGAAGGGAAGGAGGGAGGGAAGGAAAGGGAGGAAGGAGGGAGAGGGAAGGAAGGGAGGGAGGAAGGAAGGGAGGGAGGGAAGGAAAGAGGGAAGGAAGGAGGGAGGGAAAGGAAGGGAGGGAGGGAAGGAAGGGAGGGAGGGAAGGAAAGAGGGAGGGAGGGAGGGAAGGAAGGGAGGGAGGGAGAAACTCCCCAAAGACTATAAATGAAAAGAAGACTGAAAACCAGAGAATTGTTTGAGCCCACAATGATAATGCAGGGCAGGGAAGGGGAAAGCAGTCTCAGTTACCCAGAGGAGCCAGGAGGTAAAACAAGCTCCCATGTAAAGACATAATTCTCAAAGATAACTCTGGGAAATAATAAAGAAGGAAAAAATTCACCCCAGAAGAGACAGAGAAATCTCTGATTGTGTTTAAAAAGAGGGGAAAAAAAAGCCGCCTCTAGGAATTCAAAACTCCAGGCTGGACCTTACACAAGTTTGAAGAGATCATGCTACCCAAGATGAAGTCTTAGATCACCTAGAAAACCAATACAGAGCACTTCTAGAGGAACGAAATTCTCAAACCCAAGTTCATACATAGCATATAAATGTGACCATCAGCGAGAGTGAGTAAACAAAATAGATGGCATGATGCAATTCTTTAAAACTTCTGATAATAAAACTATTGTATAGAGACTAAAAATATAAAATTTTAAATGATTTAAAACAAAAATAATCAAAAATATAAGAAACAAGATGCTGTTTTAAAAAGGAATAAGCAAACTTAAAAAAAAACAAGTAGAACTTATAGTAATAAAAAGTATAGTCAATGAAATTGAAACATCTCAGTGGATGAGTTTAACAGACTATTAGATAAAGCTTCAGGAAGAATTAGTAAACTGAAGATAAACCAGAGGATATTATACAGAATTCAGCACAGAAAGAGAAAGAGATTAAAATACATAGAGGATAATATGCAAATGTCCAACAAATATCTAACTGGAGTTTCAGAAGAAATAGAGATGGGTCTGAAAATAAGGTATTTATGCTGCCTAACACATTTTAATCTCCCAATAAATAACAATGATTTTGTGTTTAGTTCTTATATTTATGTCACTCTAAAGCTCAAACACTATTAACCAGAAGAGCTGAGAGATTGCTGTAGATCTCCTGAGATCTGATATATTTATAGAATGTTTATAAACGGAAAGAATCTTAGAGGTGACCCAATCATATAACTGCATGGATAATCCTGAGTTTTAATCCCAGCTGTGTACTTCTTGGCTAAGCCTATTGCTTAACTCTCTGAGCTTAAATTTTCTTCAACCATAAAATGGGAATAAAAACAACTAATCTTCAAAAAGAGGTGCTATAAGATGTAATGTTGGGGGGCACGGGGAGGGCAGTACAACTCAGAGAAGACAAGTAGTGATTCTATAGCATCTCACTACGCTGATGGACAGTGACTGTAATGGGGTTGGTGGGGGGGACCTGATGAAGGTGTAGTTTAATAATCGTAATATTGCACATGTAATTGTAAATTAATGATAATAAAATAAATTATATTAAAAAAAAAGAGGTGCTATAAAGATCAAAAGAAAAAAATGCATATAAAACACTTAACATAGAGCATGGCACAGAAAAAGCATTCAATGAATGAAAACTGTCAAAATTTCTTATCATTAATTTTTTCTTCAAATAAAAAAAAATAGAAGCCCAAAGAAGTTAAATAATTTCTGAGGTTCACACAGTATGTTAGCAGTATACCAAGTAGAATCCAGCTCTCTCAACCCATATTCCTACGCTTTTTCTGCTGTAGTTCACTGCCTCTCAGACAGAGATTAGGGAACTTAAGGCTATCTTTAAAAGAGCCACATGAGGGTAAGGAAGAATGACCCAAAAGGTTTTCCATCCTGGCTTAACATGACTTAACGTACTGGTGAAGACACAGCAAGCTTTGAAGACACAAACAAATGAATATACAGTGATGAAATATATGTCCCTGGGAAAGACATTTCAAACATAGAAGAGGAACAGTCCAACATCTCAAGGCATATCAAGATAAGGTCAATGGTAACTCTGCTTCTCAGAGTGACAAGATGTGCAAAGGCACCAGTCCCTTGCCCTGACTGCCCCAGGCAAGGAGAGCATTCAGGCATATCAGGGAGAGATATGCCTCATCTATGGTATATTGCAAGTAGCCTCTGGAGCTCAACTGGAAAAAAATCAGTCAATATCAATCTCAAAGAGATTTGTAGGTTTTACTAGTAACCAAGGAAACTCAAAATTGTCTATTGTCAAAGATAAAAGTTTCTTGCTGGCCCCAAAGCAGTCTAAAAATGTGGTGTCAAGTGTGCAGTCAGGAGATCTAACTATATGCTGCTTACAAGAGACTCACTTCAGCTTTAAAGACACACAGACTGAAAGTGAAGGTATAGATAAGGATAATCCATAAAAATGGAAACCAAAATAAAGCATGGATAGCTAATCTTATATCAGACAAAATAGGCTATAGGACAAAAACTATAATAAAAGACAAAGAATGGCATTATATATCACCATAAATGATAAAGTGGTCAATCTGACTTTAGGATATAACAGTTATAGATATTTATGCACCCAACATGGGAGCACCTAAATATATAAAGCAAATATTAACAGATATAAATAAGGAGATAGAAAACAATACAATAATAGCAGGGAATTTTAACAGCCCACTTAGATCAATGGATAGACCATCCAGACAGAAAATCAATAAGGAAACACTGGACTTAAATGACACTTTAGACCAGAAGGACTTAGTGACATTTATCAAAAAGCAGAAGAATACATATTCTTCTCAAGTGTACATGGAGCATTCTCCATGATAGATCATGTTAGACTACAAAATAACTCTTAATACATTTAAGAAGATTGAAATTATATCAAGCATCTTTTCGGACCACAATGGTATGAAACTAGAAATGAATTATAAGAAAACAACACAAACATGTGGAGATTAAACAACATGCCTTTGAATAACCAATGAGTCAAAGAAGGAATCAAACGAGAAATTTAAAAATATCTTTAGACAAATAAAATGGAACTAGAATATACCAACATATATGGGATACAGTAAAAGCAGTTCTAAGAGTGAAGCTCATAGCAATAAGTGCTTACAGTAAGAAACAAGAAAGATCTCAAACAACCTAACTTTACAACTCAAGAAACTAGAAAAACAACAAAGCCCAAAGTTAATAGAAAGAAGGAACTAACAAATATAAGAGCAGAAATAAATGAAATAGAGACTAAAGACAATAGAAAAAACCCTCAGCATCACTAATCATCAGAGAGTGTACATCAAAACCACGATGAGACATCACCTCACACCTGTTAGAATGACTGTTATCAAAAGACAAAAGATAGCAGGTGCTGGTGAGGACCCGGAGTAAAGGAACCCTTGTTCACTGTTGGTGGGAATGTGAATTGGTGCAGCACTATTGAAAACAGTATGGACTTTTCTCAAAAAAATTAAAACTAGAAACTACTATGTTATCCAGCAATTCCACTCCTAAGTACATATCTAAAGGAAATGAAAACACGATTTTGAAGAAATATCTTCAAAATGTGCATTCTACATACATTGTAGCATTATTCACAATAGTCAAGATATAGAAACAACCTAAGCATCTGTGAATGAATGCATGGATAAAGATGTGGCATTTACACACAGTGGGATATTATTCAACCATGAGAAATGAAATGCTGCTATTTGTAACAACATGGATGTACCTTGAGGGCATTATGCTAAGCAAAATAAGCCTAACAGAGAAAGACAAATACTTCTTGGTATCACTTATATGTAGAATCTTAAAAAAAAAAAAGTCAAACCTGTAGAAACAGAGAATAGAAAAATAGGGAAATAGGAAGAGTTTGGTAAAAGGGTACAAACTTTCAGCTATAAGATGAATGAAGTCTGAGGATTTAGTGTAAAACATGGTGACTCTAGTTGATAATACTGTGTTGTATAATTGAGATTTGCTGAGAATAAAATTCAAATGTTCTCACAAAAAAAAGATAAGTATGTGAGGTGATAGATGTGTTAATTAACTAGATGTGGGAATCCTTACACAATGTATACATATATCATATCACCACTAAATATACTTTAAATATCTTGCAATTCTTTATGTCAATTAAAACTCAGTAAAGCTGAAATAAAAATTTTAAATAATAATAATACACGCTAATGAGACTCCTATCACTGGCAAAGACGGACTAACAGAGACCTGGTTAACCCTCCCACCAGAAACTACTAAAAATTAGACAAAATAAATGAAAAACAGTTTTCATAAATTAGAAATGAGGCAACACAAGACAGCAATTCCTGAGAGAAAGGAGATACATGAAGTGAGCTTCACGGATTACTTTAGTGTGCTGCCTGGAGGATTTCCAGGCCATAGGGAAGGCAGGTAGCCACCATGCAGTCTCCTTGAGCTAAGGAATGGGGATTTTAAGTCTGGGGAAACCAAGTTAAAGTTTTCAAAGCAAAGTACTGGAGAGGAGAGGGCAGAACTGAGAAATCTCTGAAGAATTCTTTATTCGGCTAAGTTCTGATAAGGACACGCATGTGAGAAAACTACCCTTGGCTAAGGGAAGTACTGCCCAGAAGGAGCAGAGACAGCAATCCCTGCAGCTTACACAGAATCATAAATAGTCCTTGTTCCCATTAGTCAGACTGGAAAACCTCATAATTCATGGAGTACCTGGTCGAGTATTCAGCAGAGCATTTCCTCAGAAGTGGAGCATTTCCTCAATCCTAGGTTGAAACCTGCTCTGGCCACAACTCAGAAAACTTAAAAACAAACCTTAAAAGCATCAAACCATTTTCACATGATTGTTCTGCATCCCAGAACAAATCTCAAGAATATTTGTAGGAATACAAACATATCAATCATCCAAATGGATAAAATTCACACTGTCTGATATCTAATCAAAATTTACCAGGCATGCAAAGATCCCATAATTATAAGAGAAAACAATCAATATAAACAAGCTTAGAATTGCTATAATTAATAAACAGACATTAAAAATGACATACCTGTATTCTATATGTCCAAGAAGCTAGAAGAAAGATTAAGCATGTTAAATAGCAACTTGGGAGGTTTTTTAGAAGATCTAAATCAAGCCTCTAGAAGTGAAACTACAATGCGTAAGAAGAAAAACATACTGGACTGGAATAACAGCAGATTGGACAGTACAGGAAAAAAATTAATGAACAGTAAGACATAGCAATAATTGTAATGAAGCTATATATGTACTGGTAAAGGTTGGATTCTGAATTCAGAAACAATTTTTCCAGGTTATCATAAATATAGAGAAAATAATGAGGATAAAAACTAGCATGTGTATAATCAGAGAAAAGAGAAAGGAAGGACAAAAACAAAATTACACTTGCAAAGTTTATATTCTAGCATCAAGATTAGGGATGAGGGACAGATAAAAAGCATTCAAACAAATCAGTGGCAAAGAAAATTTCCTATTATTCTGTGATAAGTGCTGTGAAGGAACAAGAAGTGGTGTTATTAAGAGTGCTAGGATGAAGACTGGGTGCTAATTAGCTTGCATGGCCAAAGGCGGAGTCACTGAGGAAGTGGTGTTTGAGCCTGGGCCTGAATGAGAGAGAAGAAGCCATGCAGAGTCTGGAACAGTCCCCAGGCAAGAGAACAGAAAGTGTACATTTCCTAAAGGGAAGATGTTCGAGAGACAGAAAGAAGGCCAGTGGGGCTGGCACATGCAAGCAAGGGCACACACGGAAGAGAGAAAATCAGGGAAGCAAGCAGGAGCCAGATGGTGTGACGTGGCACCATCTTGCGGGATATGGTGAAGAAGGAGTTTGGATTTTCTCTTAAGTGCCCTGAGAAGCACCTGGGTGACTTTTAAGCAATAAATGACCTAATCTTAATTTGTATTTTTGAAATATCATAGTGGCTGATGTGTAGAGAACTGGATGGATAGAGAGAGGGATGGATGGATGGATTAAATGGATGATGGATGGGTGAACAGGTGATGGATGGATAGATGGGTAGATGGATGATGGATGGATAGGTGACTGGGTGGCTGGCTGGGTGAGTGAATATTGAGGAAATCTGAGGAGGAAGCACTGTGTGGAAATGAGTTTTAAGAAAGATCAAACTGAAGCATGTTTGAAGTTGAGAGGAAGGAGCTTGTGGAGAGGAAGGGACCAAAGTTAAAAGAGATTATGGCTAAAGCAGAGTGAGACAGGGACCACAGGGGATGCAATCAAAGGATGGGAGAGGAACTGGAGTTGGAAAGGAGTGGAGAGTCAGCCAGGAGTGGGAAGAAGAGCTGATGGAGGCCCCCTGGGCTACCCAGGTTGCCCTGAGGAGACATGGAAATGGAATAGGGACGTAGATGGTGGTCACCACTGAGTGACGAGCAGCGTCGATGCCCACATGATATGAATAAGAGCAATTTGACGAGCACAGAACAGGGACTGGTGGTGAAGCCATCACGATTATGTGAATTTCTCCAGCTCTGCTCAGAGGCACAAGCACAAGAGTAGAGAAGAAGGAGAAGGAAGGCCTCTGAAGCTCACCAGGAAGGCTGAGTGGTAGGGAGCATTTGTTTCATTTCCATCAATTCAGAAATTATCTTTTGAACACCTGTGGTGTGTCAGACAGTGGTTCAGGTACTGGGGTAAAACACTTTCCCTTAGCTCAGGCTGCTATAGCAAATACCATGGGCTGGATGGCTTAGAAACAACAGGAGTTCATTTCTCCCAGTTCCAGAAGCTGGAAGTCCCGTGCCTGCAGGGTGCCAGCAGGGTCCAGTGAGGGTCCTCTCCCAGGCTGCAGACTTTTCGCTGTATCCTCACTTGGTGGAAGGAGCAAGGGACCTCTGTGAGATCTCTTTATAAGAGCGCTGATGCCCTCTGTGAGGGCTCCATCCCCGTAAGTCTAGGGAAAGGAAATCCCGGGGCAAAACTCCTCTAAAAACCGCAGTCAGTCAAAGGAAGAAATAAAGTTTAAAATCCGTTTATTGCTTACAAACTGCAGTCCTGGGCCTTCTCGCTTTCCTGCTCCAGCAGAAGCAAAACCGGCCCTCCCCCTCTCCTACAAACTGCAGTCAGTGGGAGCCATCTCTCTCCTCTGCTCTGGAAGAAGCAAGCCAGCAAGCAAGCCAGCCCTCTCCCCTTAACCTCCCAGGTTCAGACACAACCTCAGTTGCCCAGGTAATTACCCATTGATATGGAGATGAACTTCTCTCCACCCCCCACCTCCACCCCACCCCCAGGAATGATGCAAATGCCCTAAAGCCATACTTCTTTCCACCCTTGAGCATCTGTTGATATGCAGATGTACTACAGCCAGGCAAGACATTCTGGAAATATTACAGTTATACCCACAATCCCCATGACCTACCACCTCCCAAAGGCCCTACCTCCTAAACACCATTAGTGGACATTATTGGAGGGGACACGATTCAGTCCATACACACATATTGGAGGGGGACGATGGGAGGGACAACATCCATCTTGAGTGACACATGCTACAGTGAATGGGGATTCTACAGAAACTCATATGAGGGACCCCCTAACCCGGCTTCAGAGGTTCAGGAAGTGGCTTCTGCACCGAGAACCCAGGAGAGAAAGCAAGTGAGCCAGCCAGGGTGGGGAGGTGAGCAGAGAAGCACGTGCTGAATTAGGGGGCAGAATATTACATGATGAAGCTGCCGGGGAGACAGGCTGGAGAGGTGAATAGGCCCCAAGTTGCAAAGAGCCCCCGCATGCTGAAGAGTTTGAACTTGATCTTGACAACAGTGCCATGGAAGGGGATTAAGCAAAGTAGTGTTTCAAGAGATGTTCTGGCTACAGAGGGTGTGGGAGGGGAGTAGAAGCCCAGAAGGCAAGCTTGAAGTTATGCAAAAATATTTCCAGCTCCACCAGGTTGTATCTTTTAGTTCAAAACAACAGCCCCGCATTGGGTCAACATTAAAATGTTAAAAGATAAGGGAGGTAATAAAGATAAGACAGGGTGTGAACCTGACACTGGCCTCAGAGCCCAGACAGGTGTGCAGATGCACAGACACTTTCATTTTACACCCTCTCCTATAAAACCAGTAGCATGCATTTTTTTTCTTTTTCTGTGTTTATCATTTACAGTGACAAATAAGCATCTTTTTGTTCTGTGAAATAAGCATACAAAACACTCCATAGTTATGATGCTGAAGGTGATGGACCCTGGGGTAAGGCTTTACTCACAGGGAGCCTCCACGTCAGCATCACCTGCTCTTTATTTTAAATCCCTTTCACAAACCCTACCCATGAATCAGAATTTACTCATGTGGAGCCCAGGAATGATTTAAACAAGTCCTGTATTAGTTTGCTCAGCCCACCGTGACAAAGTTCCACAAACTGGACGGCTTCACATGACAAAAATTTCTTGTCTCCCAGTGCTGGAGTCTAGAAACCTGAAATCAAAGTGCTGGCAGGGCCACGCTCCCTCCAAAGGTGCTCCAGAAGGATCCACCCTTGCTCTGTCCCAGCTTCTGGGAAGAAGTCTTTTCCGAGCTCATAGACACATCACTGCAATCTCTGCCGCCATCTCTACATGGCCTTCTTCCCTCTGTGTCTCTGTCTTCCCAGGGCTTTCTCCCTGTATGTCTGTGTCCAAATTTCCTCTTCTTAAAAGGACACAGTCACCAGTCACCCACCCACCCCAGTATGACCTCACCTTAACTTGATTATGGCTGCAAAGATCCTGTTCACAGTTAGGTTACATTCACAGGCACTGGGGGTTAGGAGTCAACATATCCTTTTGGGGAACACAATTCAACTACAATAGTTACCCAGTAACTTTTATGACACATGAAATTTGGAGCATCTAGGAACTTGGAAGACAGATTAACATCATCCATTAACAGCCCATTAAGGGAAAAGTTCACCACAGCTACACAGCACCCCAACAGGCTGGAGTTTGCCTACCTGGTCTGATCTTGGTGGGTCGGGGGTAGGGGAAGCAGGTGCGGGCAGAAGGTAAAGCACACAGAACTCTCTCTCTTTGGAACATACACGAGGACCACCCAGCTTTCTAGCAGCACACACAATCCACTCTCCTGGAGCAAGGTCACAAGAATCCACAGAACAAATAGACATCTTATTTTTGCCTTAAGATATAAACCAGATGCCAAGGTCTTTCCATCATGATGCAAGTCGCCTATACCATGGATCTTACTCTACGGCTCCACCACTTTCACAGCTTAAAGAGCACCCCCACTCTTTCATGTTTATGATGACATTTTCAGCAGCTGAATGCTTTGGCAGGCTCTGGATGCAAAAACCTAATTCAAATCTTGACTCTGCCACCTGTTAAGTGATTTTAGACAACAAACATAAGCCTCAGTTTCCTCATCTGTAAAGTGAGCTTAATAGTAACTACCTGGTAGGATTAAATGAGGTAATACATGGAAAGCTCTTGCCACACAATCAACATTTAATACATGTGAGTTATGCTTTCTATAGCCATCTCCACCATGGTTGTTCACAAACTTATATCTGATGGTACTTGACTTTAGGAGGTCTAGCAACTTAGCACTGTTTCTCCATCTGACCATTTAGCTTGAAACCTAACAAGTTTATGAACCAAAACTTTCCTCTGATATAATGAATCAAGTCAAAATGATCTTGAGGCTATGAAGTGTGTTTTGGAGATGACTTCTGGATAAATCAAAGCATTCATATGCTTCTTCAGTTACAACAGGGGAATGGCTGGGTCTTGCAATATATATTCATATACTTTCAATAGCCAAGCAAAAATTGCCATTTACTGAAAAGGTTTATTAAATGCCCCATGAAATGTAATATGATTTACTCACACATATTAAAATAAAATAGCAGTGTTGCTTTTAAAAAAGAGAGATTCCTCAGGGATTCTCTCTACCGCCCAGACTCAACCAGAATCCAGTCAGCACATTACTGGACTGAAACAGAAGTTTGGCAGTTATATCAAGAAACAGTGAGTTACAAGGGTTTGGGTTTGTTTCCTTGATTACCTAAAATCACATGGGTCAGACATTTGCGAAATGTACACAGAATGAAAACTGAATAGCCCCTCAGCACAGTTTCCACACAGGCTGCCATGGGGGGGTGTTACACTGACTCACTGCGTCATCAATCATAAAAATCAAAACTGACATGTCAGACAAAGGGCCAAGGTCTTCCTGAAGGTTTGCATCTCAGCCTTTTAACATTGCCGTCCACGTCACAGTGCCGTGGCCTCTGGTATCAGAACAACACGAAAGGACTTAAATCATGTGTTTTTCCAAGCCCAGGCACCACCTATGCTGTTTTCTACCCACACTTCAATGACCCACTTTCTGTTGGGGGCAAGGTGAGAGCTGATTACACAATGAAGATGTTTATTTCACTGGTTGATGTTTGCTCAAAATAATGCCCCCGTATTGAAGCGAGGCTGCCCGTGTATGCTGACACCCTACAACCAGAGATGCATGCTCAGTGCCAGGGTTAAACCAGGCACACACCAGCTTCCAGAGCTAGTGGGTGTTTATCAAGCTGTTTTCTGTCCATGGCACTGTGCTGAGCTATAGGCAAAGCAAATTAGGTACATGGATTCTCTGCCCCTTAAGGCTTATAATAGCATGCTGTATATGCTCATATATAAAATTATCAATATTTAATCCTAGGGATAGAAAAAGGAGGGCATAGGCATTACACGCATTCTTTGTGACTTTGTCACTCCCTAACGGCCGCTGCTCACCGTGCTCATCTCTGCCACCAACCCTTCCTTCAGTCAGGGATCCCCAGGGAGAGCTGTGGAGCCTGGGTTCCGATTTGCCATAATTAAGGCAAATATGCAAAGGTGAATAATCCAAAAAATCCACTGTAAAAGCTCATTCTTTGCACCGGCTCCATGTTGGTCATTTTGTTAAGTCATGGGCAGCAGAGACAACAAGACACATGAGACAAGGAGCTGTCCCCACTATCCCACAGTAAGCTGGAGTGGGAGGTGTGAGGGGGCTCCCACACCCAGAGGGACTCCGGAACGGTGGCTGCCTGAGGGGAACGAGCACCGGAAAGATGAAGCGAGAACCAGAACCCGGAGGCAGCCCTGTAACAAGCAGGCCAGGACCGCCAGGCAAGGATGGGAGGCAGAGCATGCATGGGCAGCCCCAGCCCAGGGTGGAAGACCAGACCGGACGAGCACTCCAGGGCCAGATCAGAGCAGAACTCAGACGCCTCCCTGAGGAATGTAGACTCCACCTTGAAAACAGGGGGGATTTTATCCAAGGCATTGATCCATCGTCATTATAGAAAATTCCCTCAAGGGTGAAGAGCAGATCAGAGGAGCATAAGAACAGAGGCTGGAAGACCCAATGGAACTGTGGGCCTAACCCCAGAGGGGCCTCATGAAGCCCTGGACGGAGGCTGCAGGATGGAGACAGGGCTCGATGCTGAAGTACCTAGATGTGGGGACTAGTCACATGTGGAGTGTTATGCTAAGCACCAGAGGTTTAAAGATTAAACCTAGATAACAGTTAAGCAAGAGACGACCACATCCACATCACTATTTTCCTGTTTTCAGAAGCTTCTGGCCCTGGTGTGTGAGAGGGAGGGAGGAGTGGCTTAACAATTCCAGTGTCCAAAGCTCAATGCTTCCCACAAGGCGCACATATAAATATTGTTCTCTAGCGAGCAGCTGCAGCAGCTCCCCCAGCACCTGGCTCCGTGTGTCACCCCATCCCAGACTTGTTCCACATAAGCCTCTGCTCCAAGGGTCACCCTCCGACCCAGTGCTCCGCTGCTTTCTCCTGGCTGCATGGCCGGGCCTTGCCTTTGGCCCCGCACTTCAGTCCCCACTCTGTCCTGCCCTGGAACAGCCTCTGTTGCCAGTCCCCTGATGCGGTACACCGTGGCTTCCAGAGTCGATCCCCACTGCTGGCTGGCTCGCAGGGCCCCCGTGCTGTGCTGAGTGCATAGATCTAGCTGCTAGGGCAGCTGGACGGGGTCCTTTCTCTCAGGCATCTACTGTGCATAGGTCATCATGCTGGTCCAACATGTGCAGGACACACAGAGGTGCATGAGACCGTCTGCAGGCGTAGGGGTGTGCAGAGCGAGGCAGCGACACCGACCCATCAAGGGCGACCAGTGGGCTGGAGACGCTGGCCCACAGACACCAGGCACACATGCAGTGCTCAGTGGTCAAACATTCAGAGACTTCCAAACCCAGCTGTTAAGTCATGGGTAGTTTGAAATCAGCCCTAATGAGAGTATTTCCACCATGGAAATCAGCAAATGCCACGGATAGACGCCTCCATCCCATCACCTAACCCATCTCCTTGACAATTGCCGTGGAAGCTCTACAAACCACCCTCCTGGCTCCTCCTCTGGTCTGAGGTCTGTCAGAGAGAGTGCAGGACATCAGCCCACATCCTGATGGAGTCCAGCGAATTTAGGCTGAATCTTGGATCAGATCTGAAGCTTGATGCTGTGAACAGCAGAGGGGTGGGAGGTGGGTGTCAGCTTCCCGTCCCCCACACTCTGCCATGGAAGTGGGGGCAAATCCACTCTGTGACTATGGATGGTGACTAAGGCCTGGCCACGAGGGGCGGGGCTGCTCCACCGCAGCCCAAGGGGACCCCAGCCCCAGGGGCAGAGGGGCCAGGCCAGGGTCCCTACCTCTTTCTAGTGCATAGCTATGTGCCCTCAAGCACAGTTTGATAGCTCCGACCCTTAGTTTCCCTATTTACCAAGTGGGGATGCTGAGAGCCGCTCAAGGATCGTTAGCACTGAGGGGTGTACCATGTGGAGCGTCAGAGCATCCAGACCCAGAGGGAGTCCTGGCGGTGCCGCTGCCTGCCTTGCTGGGGACATTCCCACATCCTTGCAGGAGAAGCAGGAGAGTCTGAGCCTTCTCCTTCCCCTTCTCTGAAAATCCCCTTTATTTGTATCCCATGACTAGACTGGACTTCCAAAAGTTCCTTAACCAAGAGCTCCCAAGCCCTCTGTCATCAGAATCTTCCAGGAAACTCCTCGACACACAGATTCAGACCCACTGAAGAATACTTAGCGAGTTCAGGAGCGTGCCGTTTTACAAGCTCCAGGGGTCCTGTGCGGACCTAGGCTGGGGACCCCCGCACACCCTCCTCGCTCCGGGTGCAAGCCACCACAGCCATTCACAGGGGTCCGTGTAGGAAGAGCCAAGACAGGGATGATCCCTTTATTTAGAGGGTTTTTTTTTTTAATCTGGAATTGGGAGATCTCTGCAATAAACAATGTGTGTGCCTCCTCACAAAGTAATGTAAACCACTAACAGGCTCCAATAATGCTATTTTTAAAAGGCTTTAAATAACTTTTTCAATGCAAAACAACCCGCTCCAGCGGTCTTAATTCATTTTATGGGCCAGCTGAACCACCAGCGCTCCAAAAGGCACGCCGAGCCACAGAACGGAGCCATTTGGACCGTCAGCACACAGGCAACTAGTGCTGCAAGTTTCAGCCAATAGGTTACACATGGTGTGACCGAAAGGACATTATTTGCATTGCCCCCTTTGCTGCCTCACTTTGGGAGGGTGGCTGGCATTGTCCTAATAGAATCCTGTGTTCTTAACAGCGTCAGTTTCATGCATCAAAAAAAAAGTCCTTCTGAGCCATTCTTTCCTGGTGAACCTGGAGATAAATTCAGCTGATGTGTTTTCCCTGATAAGTTAATGTTACAGGCTTCACAATGGTGACCTCAAATCCACACTGCGATTAACAGCAGTTCAGCCAACGCTGTGAGCTTGATAGCCCACTCGTGGCCTTTTAATTAAAATTCCAAGTTGGTGTTTTTGTTTTCAAAGGAAGGATGGAGCCCATCAAGGTCACTCAGTCCAGGCACTGCTGAGAACGCCTGGCTGCACATTTACACTTCAGCAGCTCCTGGGGGCCGCAGGAAGGATTTCTAACAACTTTCAGAATGTTTTCCAGATATAAATAGCCTCTGAGGCATGATATATTCTAGCAGAAAGACTGGAACAAAAGTAGGTTATTGACTGGCAGATGCCTTCTTCCAATGGGCATTGGTGCATCAGGGACAGCTCTTTTCAGCTATATTTAGCATCTGCATTAATGTGCTGCCGAGCAATGCCCTTTAGAAAAGCACATAAATCAGAGGAGGAAAGATTACTGAAATTTATGAAGCAATCACTGTGAGAAACCCCTGGGCACAATCGCTGTGATAAATACCTTGTTAAGCCCCCTGCCCATCCCCACCTTATGTTTCTTGTTAACACGAGGGGTCCATTACTGAGCGTTGCTCCTTCCCAAAGGAGAAGCCATCTGCATTTAGGCGTCATACAACCATCCGGGCCCAGTCCAACCTGACAAACCTGAAAATTACAGAGATGGAGGAGCCCTCTGAACAAGCAGGCTCCCTGTATTTCCCAGGGTGATCTCAGTGGGTTTTTTTTTTTTATCATTTTGTTCTTTTTCATAGTAAAATCATTAAATATAGAAGTAGATAGGTTTTCACGTTCAGTCCTGGGCAAAATTTTCCATGCAAGAAATAGCACAAAGCAGAGAAACAGTCCTCTGCTGGACCAGATATCTTGGTTTTGGGGTCAGAAATGAGGACCCATCAGTTGGTTGGAACTCCCCCATTTTGAAAATTGAAGTGAAGAGACACCCCCACAAAGGAGAGCAAGCCAGAGCACGTGAGAAGCAGCTCCTGGGACTCCTGTCGGGCAGTCTTGCCAGGGTACCGTGGCACCTTGGAAGGAGACCTGGTTGACAATGACACCGGCTGGTTCTGGCCCCTGATGGAACAGCTGACTCTGGAGGGGGCGCACAGGGATGGTAATAGGAGTAAAGCTGATACTAGCTCAATCACTCGCTACACGGCCTTGAGCCAAATCCTCCAGCTCCCTCAGCCTCTCTGTTTCCTCATCTATGCAATGTAGGCAATAAGAATATCTACCAGGAGGAGTTGTCAGGAAAATAAAATGAAGAAACCAGGTCAAGAGGCACTTATCATTGTTATCTGTCACCTAGTGCTCAAGAAATATTGATGATTCCCCAAAGGGAAAAAAGTAATGATATTGGGGAGATTTTGCAAATGTTGACCTCTGAACTCTTCCTTCATCTCCTTAAAGCCGGAGGACAAAGAGTAGAGGGGAGAGTACAGGGTTGTGCTGCCAATTTGCCATGAGAGCAGCAGTCATCATCCAAATATGAATCGAGTAGTGGCTGTGCACAGGTATTTTAGCAGGGGCTTCGCGCCTGGCCTTTGTCTCCCCTCTTACAAAGTGGGATTAAGTTTTCTGACCTATGTTGAAAGATTATAATGAAATAAATCCAGTCTACTAATTTGCTGATTACATTCACACAGATTATTTTCATTTTTCATAGTGATAAGGTGTATGTTATTCATGGCACACAATTTTCTAATAAAATAAATGGAGCCTGACGGGATGGTAGTGTAATTGGGACAAAACGAAGGACTTTTGTGTCTTGGATAATACAAAGAGACTCAGAACAAGTTATTTTTGCCTTACAACTTTTAATGTTTTTTTAACCATTTCAGAATGCACTTTGAACAACGGGTAGCTGTCAAACAGGACAGTGTTAAAGAGTACTGAGATGGCCTTTTGCCGGCTGTAGGTGGGATAGTTGCCTAACATGTAACAGAAAACAAAGGGGCCTCTGCTCTCCCTCAAGACCTTGTAACTGGCTGATGCATAAAAAGAACAAGGATGATAAAGCCATGTTCAAATCCAAACTCCTCAACTCTGTTACTGTGTAAATCACTTTGAGCAAATCATGTAACCTCTGTAAGCTTATCTTCCTCATCCGTAAAAATGCAAATAACAAGACCTAACTCCAAGGTTATGAGGATCAAATGAGGCACTGTACCCAAAGGCTGTGGCATTTAGGAGATGTGGGATACAAGAAGCACCTTCCACCCTGCAAAACCGTCAGGCCCCCACCTGGCTCATCTCCACCTGGGGCTCTTTCCAGGTGAGAGTGAGATTTAACACAACACTAACTACGACTGTGCCCTGCCCTCCCTACACCCCAGTACCCTTATACAGATGAACTCAGATTATTACGCACATGAAAGCACTATTTCCATCCCACTCTATTGAAGCTCTCCAAAACCTTCTCATGGCCAAGGCAAATGGCCTTTGGCTTGGCTTCATGTCCCTTGCTCTTTCTGCAGCATTTGACACTGGCTGGTTTTCACCTTGAAATCCCTTTCTCCTTAGTTTTTATGACGTGACTCTGCTCTGGGTTTTCTCCTCTCTCTGATACCTTCCCCTCAAGTCTGCATGACGGGATCCATCTGTCCTTCTGACTCACCGCAGGGGCTGCCCGTGTTTCTGCGCCTCTTCTCTTCTCCTCCATCCCCTTCCCTTCATCAGCCTCACTCACTTCAATGGCTACAACCCTCTCTTTCTAAAGTCACGGCTCCCAAATCTCTATCTGTGGCCCTGACATCTTATCGAAACCCTAGAATAGGGGTTGAACACCCAAATTTGTACAGGGACTGGGAAGGTCACACCAATAACCACAACAGGCTGGACTTGAGGATAATAGGGAAGGTAAAGACGTGGCGAAGTGGAAAGCACACACTTCACTCTCCACTCTAGCCAACTACTGTCTTTGCAGGAATGAAAGTCCGGTGATTCCAAATCTTAAGCTTTTTCAAAAGAAGTCGGGAATGCAGATTTCTTAGAAGCAATTAATTAACAACTAATACTTTTTTTTTAACTGTACAGGCTAATCGTAGACAGGGCAAATTAGCTGTACCTAATTTACCGTATTATTGTAGACCCACAAGTTCAACTACTCCTTTCAAAGCTCATTTGAAAGTCTCACTAGAATCTCAAATTTAACATATTCAAAACCTACCATAACCTTCACTAAACCAGCTCCTCTTACTGGTCTATAATTCGAGTATTGCCAAGCCCATTCTCCAGGCACCCAGGCTGGAAACTCTGCATTATCTTGGACTTTGCCCTCACTTTTCTTTCGACTGCCCAGCTCTGCTCTACTGTCTTTCCAGTGAATGTTGAAGCTGTTTCTCCCTTTAATTCTCGTGGCCACTATTAATTCCCCACTGCAGTACTGCGGTAGATGTACTAGTCTCCCCATCTCCTCCCTTCCTCCCTGTTAATCCATCTACATGCTACTGACAGATTAATCTTCCTGAAATACTGCTTTTCACGTAAGTTCCATACTCAAAACTTCCCAGCTTCCTATAAACCTCCGATGTTTAGTATATTCTTCTCAACCAGACATTCAGTGTCCACCATAATGTAGGGAAGATGCCACCAGCTCTCCTTTAATATCCATTCTCTCCTCCTTCTATGATAACAGAACCCCCAGTGATTTGCTGGGAACACAGATAGCTAAAAAAAGAAAGAGAGAGAGAGAAAACATATTTCCCAGGATCCCTTGCAGCTAAGTGATCCCTAGGCTAGCTGTCAGTTCTAGCCAATGGAATGAATGTAAAGTTTTATGTAGTAGTTCCTGGGAACCCACCCTAAAAGATAGGGTGCTGCCCTTTTACCCCCTGTTTCTCTGTCTCCATGCTGTGTCTACAGTATGATGTTACAATCTTGGACCATCGACTAATGGAGTAACAAAAAACAGCAAGGGTTCCTGACACAATGGAGTACACCAGCCCTGGTGACTGCTGGCCAGCCCTTATATATTTATACCTTGTTTAAGCCATTGTCAGTTTTGGTTTCCTGTCACTCTCATCCAAACCTAACCCTCACTAACATAGATCCCACTTGACACACCTCGTACCCCTCCCCTGCCCATATCCTGCCCGTGATTCAGTCAAAGCTACACGTGGTTCCCCAGGATTCATCTGCTTTCCTACCTCTCTACCTTTTCTCATACTGCATCTGGATGGCTTTTCTCTCATTGAAACTCAATCTCTCTTTCAAGACCCATCTCAGATCTCCTATTTCACTTCCATTAAATCATCCTTCTTCCCCTCAATAGCACATGATTTCACTAAATCCCATCAGCAGCTTATTTATTCCTCTTGTGTTATATTTATCACAACACATGCACACACAGACACACACCCGGCATTATTCCCAAACATTGAACACAGTGAGTCAGTGATACAATTCGTTTCATTGAACTGAGGAGGAAAATCACCCACAAGAGCACAACAAATGGCTGAGGAGTGTGTGCACAGGGAGCCCCCGCCCAAGACTTAGGATGGCTGGGGACAAGGGAGGTTGTGTGGGTTGGCTTTGTGTGTATATAAGGTGGAGTTGCTGTTTGATGACCAGCTGGAAGGGCCAGCTCCTTATTAACTTCTTTGAGTCACATCACCCCCAAACTAGGGACCAAGCAATCCTATCACAGCACCGCAGTGTATCCGTGGCTTTTCCTCAGCCTTCCTCCATCCCAACCAACCCTGCAATGACAGCGCTGGATTAACCACTTGATTAATGGGCTGTTGGACTGTGTATTTGATCAGAAGCACATTTGAAAACTTCTGACTTGGGGATAACCCCTATTGCACTGAATTTCCACAAACCCTTCTAGATTTTAGATTTTTCTTTTGGAACCTGTCTCTGAATGGCATTGAGAATAGCCTGGCTTGGCAGAGGGTCCTGGGTAGGGTTCCATGACATATGGTCCTGTTGGATGCAAGCCATGCTGTCAGATTATCCAGGGGCTGGCCTTTGTGCCTGTGCTCTTTACCTGAGAACCCATCACTTCTTCTCACCAGAGACCTCCAACCAAAGATGACATTTGAATATAAATAAGAAAGAGGTTGGGAAAGAGGACAGAAATATCCTCTCCCTCCAAGCCCCAGGCTACTCTGATACTGAGCCTGCCAGGGAGTCAGATGCTCATGTCCGAGTGAACCCACATTTGCTTTGCTCCAGAGCGACATATGTTCTCCCAGAAACTGCACAGTCCTTCCACAGGCTGGGCAAAAGGTTTTCACCATCTCTGAGAAGAGAGGCTTCTGCCTGGCCTCTGTCCTCCCAACTTTATGGCTCAGATTTCCTGAGCACAGTTTAGCTCTTAGCGTGACCACAGACAGCAAGAAAGAAGAGTGTCACCAACTGGACACAAGACAGTCCTGCTCAGTGGACACGGATGAGCCGGGACAAGAAAGGGACAACAGGGAGAAGTTGGTCTCCATGCATTAATAGCTAAGGCACTGAAGGTCAGCCAGCCCGTGGCTCCTTCACTTCTGAAAGCCCCTGTTCATGGCCATTGATCCCCTGGTCCCTGCAGACACAGAGGGCATTTTTCCAGGCATTTTCAAAGGGATTAATTCAGACAAAGCCTTTGGCCTGGATCTTGGATCTTATTCTTTTTCTAATTAAGCTATCATTTCACCTTTTACTTATTTTTTCTAGTGGAACAAGAAGTGACTGCTTAAAGTTCAGGCACTATAGGTTGGTGCCCCTAAGAAGTCTTGGAACGGAGATCAGCAAACTTTTTCTGCAAAGGGCCACATAATAAATGCATTTAGACTTTGTGGTCCATGTGGTCTCCGTCATAACTATTTGCTGTCATCATTACAGTGTAAAAGCAGCTATAGACAATACATAAACAAGTGACCGTGTCTGTTTTCGAATAAAACTTTATTTACAAAAACAGTCAGCGAGCAGATTCTGTAGTTTGCCAACTCCTGCCTTAGATGCAGAGCTGATGCAGATGTGAAAGACCCAAGAAGAGAGCCGAGTGCACCAGTCTTTCAGCCAGGCACATGTTCCTATTCCTGACCTCCTAAGATTTATGGAACCTCATTGCTCACAGCTGAGTCTCTTCATAACCACGTTTTTTGGCCTTCAGTAGTCCCCCAGAACTCTGCTAGTCAGGCAGGGCCTGGATCTGCTTGTTCTCATCTGTTACCATCACTGACCCCACATCCCTAGTTTTCATCCCCACCTACTGCCAGATCACAGGTCCTATTTCTGGGCTATGTGCTAGTGAGGTCGTAAGAGGGCAACCACAGGGACAAAAAGGACAGGAATTGATCTCTGGTGTCACAAAAGAAGTCACAAAGGAGTCATATGAGCTGGGTCTTTGCCAGGCAAAGAAGGAAAAAAGTATATTCCAGGTAGAAGAAAGAAATTACTAAATAGAAAACTGGCACAAGATTTTGACTTTAGAAGGTGAATGGCTTCAGTATGGAAGGATGGGAGCGAGGCACCAGAGGCAAGGAGATGAAACACTGGTCATTACAAGAGCTCAGGGAGTGCAGGAGCAGTAGAGCTATGGACTGAATGCCCGTATCTTCCCCAAATTCACATGTTGACATCTCACCCCCCAGTGTGATGGCATGAAGAGGTGGGGCCTTGGGAAGTGATTAGGTCATGAAGGTGGAGCCCACGTGATGGGATTTGTACCTTCTGAGAAGAAACACCAGAGAGCTTGCTTCCTGTGCTTTCCCTGCCATGTGAGGACACAATGAGAAGTCTAGAGGTCGGCAGCCTGCAAACCAAGGAAAGGGCTCTTTCCAGAGGCCCGTCCACTAGCACCTTGATCTTGGACTTTCCAGACTTCAAAACTGTGAGAAATAAATACTTGTTGTTTAAGCCATCCAGTCTGTGGTGTTTTCTTATAGCAGCCCAAATAAGACAGTTGGAAAGTCATCATATATGCACTGTTTCTACTAAACATTAAAAGAATTGAGTAATGAGCTGCATAGGGGCAGTGGGAGAGAGGATAGGAGTTGGTTAAGGTTAAGAATAGGTTAGCCACAGAGTTAGGTAATATTCAGATTAGGAATAAGATTAGGGTGTGACCTAGGATTAGGGTGATCACCTGTTCACTTCCCATTTGAAAACATTACTCAGAAGATTCCCATATCCCATCATAAGCCACCAATTCTAAGACATTATTTTTTACTTTTTACACATTTATTTTTCACATCTCTAAATTTAGGAAGTATCTTACAAATGTTTGTATGTGTCATATAACTGGCCGTATACTTATTTCACAGCAATAGCGGAACGTAAAATGACCATGGATCTCCCAATCCATAGCAGGTATTCAAAACACAGTAGAAAGCCAAATAATTTGAGTTGTAAGAGGGAGCAAAACTATCACCGGTGTGTATCATTTGCTAATTATATTCTAAATATTGCTTCTTCAGGAAGCTTTTCGACACTATGAATTACTTCCCTGAGGAAAATCTGCTTAAGTCCGCTGACTGGCTGAGCACCCTGCATCTTCTTCAGGGACCGCAGGTGGTGGGCCAGCTCACTCGGCGGGGCTGGGGCAGCAGCATGTAAGAACATTTGCAAGTTAAAGAATAAAAATTGAGGTGGCTTTGCAGAAAACTGAAAATGGAGTTTTTGGAAAGAAAGGGTAAGAAATAAAACAGAAATATAAGAGAGAAACAGGTATGCAAGTTTAATTCAGGAATTCAGCAAGCTGGCAAATGCAGTAAACAAAATTATTTTTAAAACAGCTTGTGACTCATTACCAATCCACTCTATGATTTGAGTTCATTCAAATGGGTGTTTTGTTGCTGTTCAAACCGGACTGTGTGAGTTATCTAACAAACATAATGTCATGTGAACATGTTGATTGCCTGAGTCTGCAAGAGGACTGGAAATCCTAAAAGGTGCCCTAAGCGTAAGAAACCAAAATGTCTCTGAACAAGAATTCTGTTTTTCTGTTTCCTGGCCACACTTCTAGATGAGTGTAACCAGCTCCTGATGGGAATACCTGACTTTGGTCTGACTGCTCCAAGTTGTGCTTCATATCTCAGCCACACTGGTTTTTCTTAAATATCATTTTCACATTTCTCTGTTGTCCTCCAAAACCCATAACGGCTCCCGAGTACTTCATGTTATTATCCACACATTTCGGCCTGACTTGTAAGGCCCCTGATCAGGTCCACATAGCTCAGCCTAATTCCCATGACTCTTTCCTTGTGTTCTCTGCCACCCAAAACTAAATTCAGTCCATCCTCTATGACGTTTCTAAGCTATTTTTCTCTGAAACTGGAATGCCCCATTTAAAGCTCCTGCCCACCACATCACTCCTTCTTAGAGGCCTCCCCAGCTGCAGCCAGTAGGCTGGCCAATGCCACTGCCACACCCAGAGCTCCCCTGCGAGGGACACCTTGGTGACCCAATCCTGGTGACACAGCTGTCCCAAGGAGCTCCTTCTGCATAGGTGACCATGTTCTATATGGCTACAATCCTCTGGCCAAAGCTGGTTGGATTCGTGGGGGCTCCTAACCCAGGCCGGACAGTCCATGGCTTCCAGTGGCTGGTGAGTGGGCCCAGGGCAAAAGCTCTGCTTAAATAAGGATGATGAGGGTCAGGCAGGTCAGTGAGATCCCCTCGCTTGGAAATCTGACAGGAGAGAGAAAGAGAAAGAGAACTTTGAGGAGCAGGAGTGAAAACATCGGCAAGTGGTCCAGTTACACTAACAGTGGAGGCTCAGAGAAGGAGGCAGAAGTCCCCCTGGTGCCAGGCCACAAGATCACTGTTACCAGAGCAGCCTTGGATCCAGGACAACTTCCCAAGCCCAGTTTCTATGAGGCAAGTCTCACTCCGTTTCTGCTTTCCCTAAGAACCCTGTCTATAGACCTTTCCTCGATCCTTGTAAAGTCTGAGCCACTGCGTGCGATCCTGCTTCCCACATGTATCCATATAGTACTGAAGGGAACCTGGATAAGTGCCAATTCCATAAAATCAAAGACCCTAACATATACTGTTCACCAGTCCCTGTTCCTGGAACATCTGCAACACTTCTAACCTGAGCCATGCAATTCGGTACTTACTACAGAACGTCTCTCAAGGCCATTCATTCTGCACAGGCTTGAATTTTGCTTCTCAATAGATCACACACTTCCTCGGAACAGGCTCATGGCTCGTGTTTCCTTATCTCTTGTGTCCTGTATGACCTTGAAAAAGTTATTTCACCTCTCCAAACATCAGTATTCTTATTTTCAAAACTAGAATGATGATAGCACCTACTCTAAAGGTTAACTGTGAAGAATAAATGAGAATATGCCTATAAAGTGCTTGGCACAGCGCCTGGCATGAAGCAAGGACTCAGAAAGTGCCAGTGGAGGCAATGATGGCAGAGGGTGGTGACGGTGGCTATGGTGGTGGTAGTGACGGTTGTGATTGTAGTATTGGTGGTGTTGGTGGTAGTTGACAGTATCCATCATACAGTTCTGAACATACAATAGATGACTTAGGAGAATTCACTGACATGTGGGTCATCTGGTAAATAACAAAGTGCATGAGTTATAAAAGAGAATAAGGGATAACGATTAACAGAAGTGAAATCAATATTTGTGAAGCACTGACTTGGATACCAAGGTCTATGAAGGACTTCTCAGTCTCACGACTATTGGCAGAAATTCTAAGTTAAAGATGATATAACATTAGGACCACATAAATTCAATGACATGCCCAAGTTTAAAAAACTAAGTAATGACACTGGCTGGGCAAGATCTGCATGATTTTAATAGCCACACCTTTTTCCTGACACATGCTGCCACACAAATTAGCCTGTGAAGACTTATTGGATGGAGAGAAGGAAAGGCCAGCAATGCTTTTCTATTGCAGTAAATGGTTTCAAAATACAGACTTTATTTTCTCTCAAGAAAGGTCATACTTACACACACTAAAGACACCATTTGCATTGTAATTTCCCCCACCAAGCTCCATTTTCGGTATACACTAGATCATGGTTTACATAGTATCAGGAGAAATAAAGTGGAATTACTCAATTTCAACTTTGACCTAAGAAGCAGTACTCCTGCTCAGAGCTGGCAATCAACCACTAAGACCACACTTCAAGTAAAGCTCCTGGTAGAAATGTCCTCAAACACTAGCTGATTCTAACCATCCCTTGGAATTAACATTTTTAAAGACCCTACTCTGCTAGGGTCTGTCTTGCTGAGCTTTGCATTCTGATTCTGGTTCTGAGAAGTCCCAAAGCTACCCTCTGGGCACCAGAGTTGAGGAATGAGGGGGTGCTAACACTCACTGAGTGTCCACTATGTCCAGGAACTCAACCTTCCCTCCCCTAAGGACCGCAGTGGCCCTCTGAGCACATGCATTGTGTCAGGTTGAGGCAGAGAGGCCAAGGCGGCACTAGCCAGGATTCCTCAGTGAGTAAATGCTGCAACTACATGCCATTCGGCACCTTCTGCCTCAGGACCCGAGCTCCACACGACACTGCATGGTGGACCCCCACCTCTCTGTCCCCCTCACTAGGCTTTGTGGTCCAGCTGGTAGGGCTGACTCACATTCAAGGCGAGGTGTGCCACTCTGTGCTGGGAGGCTTCCTGACCCTGACCTAATGCCTCTGAGTCCCAGGATCCTCAGTCTATGTGACAGAGTTATTATTATGAGTACTGAATGGGAGAATATATGAATAAGTCTCATAGCGCATACTATTGCACACATGGCAGTTATCACTGTCATTCATTACACTGCTAGACTTGCTCTGTGGGCCTCTCTCTGCTCATGAGTTTTCTTCCTCTGACTCTTGGTGCTGAGTCCTGACCCAAAGCTGGAAGCAGTAAAACCATCGTAGAAATAGCAAAGTCCATTCTATCCATCGAACAACCACAGAGGTTGCATGAAAGAGCTGGCAGGGCGATGATGGAAAGAAAATCAGAGATGAGTTTGTAAAGCTGACGCAGCAGCAAAAAGGCTAATGTAGTTTTGGGCTTTGTTCCCAATGGTTTCATCAGCAGAGAACAGAGGTGAGAGTCCCTCTTTAATAGCCTTTCTCAAACCCCACCTAGAAAATTCCGTTAAATTCCGGGCATTTTGATACCATAAAGATGTAGAAAAGCTAAAGGGAGTTCAGAGAAGAGTAATAAAAATGATGGGGAGGTTGGGAGAATTGATTTACTAGGAAAGATTAAAATAACTAACTATGTACAGCACGTCTGGGTGGTGACCGGTGGGGAGCAAAGGGGAAAACGTAGCAGCCTATAAATAATGGAAACATGTAAACACCCGAGGGAAGAGTTAGTTAGCATGGTACGAGGAGGCACAACCCCTGGGTAATGAGCGTAAGATGAAGAAAAGGACAATTTATGAAGAACATTGGGAAAGTTGTTTTTTTTTTTAAACAGAGAGAGACAGAGAAATTAAAGATGCCAATGAGCAAGGTTCCCATTCAGCATGAGGAAATCCTGTTTTTCTAAATCAGACTGGTTTCCAGTCTGCCGTCTGCGACCCTAGCGTATGGCACAATATTGTCCTTCCCCCTCCCCTCTATGCTGGAAGCTCCGTGAAAGTGGAAACGCAATGTCTGCCTCATAGTCACGGTCCCATACATATTGGCTGAATGAACAACCAGTTTGCAAAGGAATAGAATGAAATGAGGCATTCGACAGCAAACATGGTATGTCCTAACGGGAATGGTGAAACGCCAAAGATGTAGCAGGATTATTATTATGGATTGTAGGATATAGAATTTGGGAGTTAGAAGGGCCATTACAAATCTTATATTCCAATAGTTCTCAACTTTTTTGTCCAAACCAGTTCATATGTGTACCTGGGTTATGTACTATTTCCAGCACAATAATATATGGCATCCTTTTCTCTCCACCATAAAGAAAGTGTGTATCAGAAAGCAACTAAATGAAAGTAACATCATCACACAAATAACCTTGAAGCCTCTCTAACCTACTAAAAACTAAAAATTAATTAGCTCACAGGTTGTTTTTAGTAGCCTTCCTGACCACCTTGTCGTTATTTATTCACAGCCCGCCTCCTCTGTTGCGCTTCAGCCTCCGTGCAGGCAGGGATCTCCCCAGTCCTGACACAGGTCTGCCCACTCCCAGGTGCACAGGACCATTTTCTGAGTTTCGGGATTTTGGATAATAAAATGAATCATGCCACCACTCACGCTTTGTTGTAACTTGTGTGCTGCAGTGCAATAGACAAGACTGCTGTCCTGGCTCACACCCGTCCGTGTTCTAGCTCACACCTGTCATTTGCAGATTTGGTGGAGTGACTGGCCCCAGGTCACCCTTACAGCATAGCCAAAAGGAGAAGAATAATTCTACTACAGGCTGGCTAGGCCCACCAGGGGTCATGCCTTAGTATGGTATGCTATTTACAAATGAGGAAACTGAGGCTTTCAGAAGTTAAATAACTGTCTGGAGGAAGCAGTGGAGCTAAAATCAAGACTGTGTGGGCCCCTGCAGAGCCTTCCTGCCCAGCTGGTCCTCTCTGTGGCCTTCTGGGGATTCTCACCCACATGCCAGGTTTCTCTGCGCCAGCTCACTGAACAAAGCTACAGAGTACCAACTCCTGGACGTTTGGGACCAGAGGATTTTCTTTGTCAATTTACATGTTCATGAGTTGTAGTTATGAAATTTGGAGGCAAAGTCCAGACAGCCCTTGATGCATAAACTTCTTTCTGAAAAAGTCAACTTCAAAGCCTAAAGTCCATCTGTGGAATCCCAATTCCCCCATTAACACCCACAGTAAAACAGTAAATACATTCCAGGGAGAAAGAAGGAGAGGGAGCCATTTTTTCAATTTACTCAATAAACTTGCTGAATGCCTCTCAGGCCCCAGGCACTGTGCAGGCACCAAGTCTACAGAGGTAAACAAGACTCAGGCTTGTCCTGGGAGCCCGGGATACAAAAACAAGCCGCTTCAGTAAGGTGTGCTGTGTGGCACTGGGGAGAAAGGTGCTGTCTTATGGGTAAAGACCTTGTAGAAGGTAATGTCCAAAGGGAATCTATGACCAACCATGTCCAACAGGGGAGCAGAGACACTCCAGGGAGAAGGGACAGCAGAACAAAAGCATGGAGTCAGGCAGTCCAAACGAGTGGTGCATCTGGGGAACTGCCAGCCTTTTGGGGGCGCTGCGACAGAGAGGAAGGAGGAGCGAATGTCCACTCGAGAATTGCAGGGGCACAGGTGATGGCAGGCTGGAAAGTTAGAATTCGTCCTGCAGGCCAAGGGACAGCATACAAGTTCCTCAAGTGGAGGCAGAGGAAAAGTAAAGTGTAACAGAGTGTGCCACTTGGAAGCCAAAAGTTCAGAACATGAAGTTTAACACTTTAGGTGACAGAATTGGGCCCTCTCTGACCTTAAGGCTGCAAAACCTGATCTGCACTGGCTTGAAGCTACGTGGAGAAATAGACTTTTGGACTATGGGTAAATAGACTTTTTATTTATCCACTTAAGGTAACAAATTTTTCTGAGCAGAAACATTGTTTTGGACCTTGAAATGCTCCCTCAGACTTTGCTGGCAATGTTTCATAATATATGGTATGCACACTGTCACTGTTCTAAAGTCTAGAATATCCCAAATCACAGCAGCTGCAGGGCACGGGGCTGCAGACCTGCTCCATTCTGGCGGCTCTGTGGAAGACGGGTGGGAGGGGTCATGCGTTGAGGCTGGGAGTCCAGATCCGCTGTCGCGGGATGATCAAATGGAGGGGGAAGCCCTGAACTGTGGCATGGTGGGAAGCATAGAGAGAAAGAAAAGATTGTGAAAAAATGGTCTGGAGATACATCAGCAGGATGTGTAAGACAAGTCAGCAGTGATTGTGTGACGTAAGGTTGCTTCAGGGCAGGAACGGAACTCCAGGTCTCTTTCCTCCTGGGTTCCTTTAGGGATGGTGGTGTCACCTTTGAGAAGGTGCTCACCGGGAGCAGAGAAGGATTAGGCAACGAAGTAATAAGCTCCATTTGAACAACTGAATGTGAACATTAGTAAATGGGGCATCCAGATACAGCCATCCAACAGGGAGTTGGATATACAAGTCATAAACTCAGGGGCAATGTGGGCAAAGTGTGGTGGTAAATTAAAATTTCATAAAGTGATCCCGTGCAGAGGCAACTGAAAATTATTTTCCACCTAGCAAGGAGAGAATGGCAGAGAATATCAGGCCAGGCTCTCCAGAAATTCCCTAGAGGCCGTGACGTACAGCTCAGGCAAGCACAGGACAGCAGAGCCGAGGTGCTCTGATCCTCCTCCTCCGGCCCTCCTCGTGCAGGCAGGTCACACACAAAGCTGCTTGCTGCCCCGGGGCCCAGCTAGCGCCAGAACACCCCTCCTATATGGCCTCCCTTCTTTCTAATAGTTGTCAGCATCCATGTTCTCTTTTTTTAATTCCAGAGAAGCAAGTTAGGTAAACAACATGGTAACAATTCAAGCACTATTACATAGCCCTAAAATAGAAACACATTGTTGGCTTTCTTTTTTATTGAGTTATGGAGGTGGAAGAATAGGGGTTTGTGCCTCTTCTGAAATTGGTGCCATAAATTTACAGAATCCTCTAAGCTGACTTTCTATTAAGTATAGGTAGATATAATAATAAGACATTCATATGTCCTTCCACCTCCATGCTTCTCCTAGTGCTGGACTCCTTGTAAACATATTTTTCATCTTTTCTAAATAACCCCTGACATGATTTCAAAAGCCACTTACAAAATGGATGTGTGGCCCCCAGCAATAAACCACCAAATTCCAAACCAGAGATCATGCATAACTATGTACCTAGCAGAGAGTCACTAACAGGATGGCTTTATTGAAAAGTGTAGTTCTGGAGTGGAAAATAAGCAATGGAATTTTCAAAAATTGCAAAGTAACTTTCTATGAAACAAATCTTCCCTGCTCAGTGAACAGAGATGCAGCAATGCTTATGGGCGATTTTGTTTTTTGTCTTTAGAAAGTGTTACTCATTTAAAGTGGACAAAACTCTGTTGTGAGAAGCCCTACCAGAAAGCTGCTAGAGGACCCTGCCTTAAATAGGAAACATCTTTATTTCAAAGATGAAATGAAAAGATCTAATAACCCAGTGTCCATGAGGTCCTTGTTTGTCTCTCAAGAGCCCAGAGTAGGTGGGCAGGACGCTGTATCCCACGAGGAGAGTTGAGGAACTAAGGCTTCTTCCTCTCACATCTCCACCGTCCCACCAGCCTCTCGCACCTTGCGCTTGTCTGCACGGTCAGAGCTGAGTCTGGGGTCCTGTGTGCTCCTGCTCGTGGGAAAGAGAAAGATGGAAGAGCAATTGTGTGATGTTTGAGGCCCGGGCCTAAAAATGCTATAAGTCTCTTCTGCTTGTATCCCATGGCTAGAAATTAATCCAGTGGCTGCAAGGGAGGGTCGGGAATTGAGTGTCTGGCTGGGCAGTGCTGGGCCAACGTGGTAACAGTTCCACAATTGGAAGAGGGAAGAAGGGGCCTGAGTGGACACCTGGGTCTCCCAGTCCAGCCCAATGACAAGCCGAGCCCAGGCAGGGTCTCGGGATCCCACATCTGACCAGATCTCCTCTGCATGGAGAGGAAGGAAATTTAGAGGGCATTTAGAAGGTTGGACGTAAGGGCAGGGGTGGTTTTGGGCTACATAAAGTGAAAATTAGATCATCAGTCTTCTAAGTGGGCTGTTGCTCCCTCCCCGTGGACAGTGAACCAACTCAAGCCCCTTCACTTCTCCAGCTTCCATTTGTTTCACGTTTGTCCAAAAAGCAGCAGCTAACGCAGGCCATGCTCTGCCTCCCTGCAAGGTGGTGAAGGCAATGAGATCACAAAGCCTGCCCTCTGCTCCCCATTCCAAGGGGTGCCAGCTCGAGAAGGCCCTCCGAGGCCGCGCGTTCAGCCTGCCAAGCAGAGGCAGGAGGAGCATGCAGAAATCCATTATGATTTAAGAAAAATTCCAGGAGGGAGTTTCCAAAGAAAAAAAAGAGAAATTTAGTGGACAGCACCCCTCTCCTGTTGTGATACAATGTAGAAGAGAAAAGCTAAGGCCAAGGTCAGAAAGCCTGGTTCAAGCACAGATGGAGCACGAACTTGCTAGTTTGTTATCTATAAAACAGGGGCAATCGGCTCCTTCTTATGTTATTTCAAAGATTAAAATGTAAGGTATGCAAGGGTAGCCAAGATCTAATAAGTGCTTACTATGTGCCAGGCACGACTGAAAATGCTTTCAGAGCCTCACTTATTTAATCCTGAGAATAACCTCTGCAGAGGTCCAGGCAGAGGATGAACCCAAGGCATGGAGTTTTGTCTCAGGCCACCAAGTTTGAAGAAATGAAGGAGATGGAATTCAAATCCAGGCAACGTGATTACAAAGTCTATGCATTTCAACCCTGCTAAACAGCTTGGTGGAGAATGGGTATTTAATAAATGTGGAAGAGGAACACTGATGGTAATTCCCACTGTTCTTAAAATATCAGTCTCGTTGATCTTCCATCCCAGGAGCAAATGCAAATAAATATTCTTTATAAACCAGTATTACTCAAGTGTGAGTTAATACCAGCATAAATTGTTAACATTTCAGTGGGTTCAATCTACTTTTTAAATAGTTAAGCAGAACAGTTGATTTTCAAGTCCGGCAAGTCCCCACTCAACAGAGGCACAACACTGCATACCACATGGCGCGGAATGACTAATGTCTACTGAGACACACCGTCATCGCTGATCTCTTCATTGCCCCCCAAATGAAAAGTTCTCATGCTAGTGGTAGAAGACATAAATAAGACGTTGATTAGACCTCCTCTTCTTTACATATAACTTTTTTTCAGACCATCAGTCCATTACTCTAGTGTCTTGACCTTCATGTCCCATCCTAAATATAAAGACCTACAGTCCCAAGAACAGGTAATTTACTCACTGAATCATACACGATTAATTCTTTCCTCTGATCTTTCATGAACTTCACAGCACAGTCTGAACTCTGGAATTGGCTTCAAGTGCTCAGGTCTTTCTAGAGAGCAGTAACTGCTTGAATGGCTTTCTAATTTGTTAATATATTTGTCACATAGCCCTTAATATAGTTTCTTGAGTGTGCTTAGAGCCATCGGGTGTGGTTCCCAATTTAGCCTCATGACAAGCTGTCACGTGTTTCTGAGATTAAAAACAGCTAAGCCGGAATTGTGAGACTTAATTCCTGTTCTGAACTAAAACTATAGAACAAATCATTACAAAGCATGCTGAAAAAGGTGTTCCATATGACATGACTTATATGTCTCAATTTACTGCTTGTTTCTTTGCCGTGCTTCCACATCTCCTTCATCAAATGCGGTAATTCAAGCCACTCTCTCCTGTGAACAGCGAGTGGTCCCCCCGTGAAGGGGTAGTTCATGATCGGGGTGGAGGACCCTTTCAGCCATCACCCGTCAGGAATGGTCCCTCTTACCCAGATTCCTCTGCTTCTGTCTGACCGATCACTCTAGTCCAAAATGCCAGGTGTTAGAAAATGGTCCTCAAGAATAAAGTCCTAATACTTTTCCCTTTCTCTGAATTCTGCCTTTGCCTGCTATTTAGCGTACTTGAGGAGCTCTTCCTGGATGGAGTAACACCAGGCTGTAATTCTTTTTTTTTTATTTTATTGAAAATGATGGATTTATGTTATGTAGGGGGTTTTTTGCTATTATTAATGCACAATTACATGAGCAATATTATGGTTACTAGACTCCCCCTATTATCAAGTCCCCACCACATACCCCATTACAGTCACTGTCCATCAGCATAGTGAGATGCCACAGAATCACCACTTCTCTTCTCTGTGTTATACTGCCTTCCCAGTATGCCCCCTCCCTGCTACATTATGTATGCAAATCGTAATGCCCCTTTTTCCCCCTTATCCCTCCCCTCCCACCCATCCTCCCCAGTCTATTTCCCTTTGGTAACTATTAGTCCCTTCTTGGGTTCTGTGAGTCTGCTGCTGTTTTGTTCCTTCAGTTTTTTCTTTGTTCTTATACTCCACAGGTGAGGGAAATCATTTGATACTTGTCTTTCTCTGCCTGGCTTATTTCACTAAGCATAATACCCTCAAGCTCTATCCATGTTGTTGAAAATGGTAGGATTTGTTTTCTTCTTATGGCTGTATAATATTCCATTGTGTATATGTACCACATCTTCTTTATCCATTCATCTACTGATGGACACTTAGGTTGCTTCCATTTCTTGGCTATTGTAAATAGTGCTGTGATAAACATAGGGGTGCTTATGTCTTTTTCAAACTGGGCTGCTGCATTCTTAGGGTAAATTCCTAGGAGTAGAATTCCTGGGTCAAATGGTATTTCTATTTTGAGTTTTTTGAGGAACCTCCATACTGCTTTCCACAATGCTTGAACTAATCTACATTCCCACCAGCAGTGTAGGAGGGTTCCCCTTTCTCCACAGCCTCGCCAACATTTGTTGTTTGTGTTTTGGATGTTGGCCATCCTAACTGGTGTGAGGTGATATCTCATTGTGGTTTTAATTTGCATTTCTCTGATGACTAGTGATGAGGAGCATCTTTTCATGTGCCTGTTGGCCATCTGAACTTCTTCTTTGGAGAAGTGTCTGTTCAGCTCCTCTGCCCATTTTTTAACTGGCTTATTTGCTTTTAGTTTGTTGAGGTGCATGAGCTCTTTATATAATTTGGATGTCAACCCTTTACCGGATATGTCATTTATGAATATATTCTCCCATACTGTAGGATGTCTTTTTGTTCTATTGATGGTGTCCTTTGCTGTACAGAAGCTTTTTAGTTTGATATAGTCCCACTTGTTCATTTTTACTTTTGTTTCCCTTGCCCAGGTAGTTATTTTCATGAAGAAGTAGCTCATATTTATGTCCGAGAGATTTTTGCCCATGTTTTTTTCTAAGAGTTTTATGGTTTCATGACTTACATTCAGGTCTTTGATCCATTTTGAGTTTACTTTTGTGTATGGGGTTAGACAATAATCCAGTTTCATTCTCTTACATGTAGCTGTCCAGTTTTGCCAACACCAGCTGTTGAAGAGGCTGTCATTTCCCCAGTGTATATCCATGACTCCTTTATTGTATATTAATTGACCATATATGCTTGGGTTTGTATGTGGGCTCTCTAGCCTGTTCCATTGGTCTACTGTTCTGTTCTTGTGCCAGTACCAAATTGTCTTGATTACTGTGACTTTGTAGTAGAGCTTGAAGTCAGGTAGCATAATTCCCCCCACTTTATTCTTCCTTCTCACAATTGCTTTGGCTATTCGGGGTCTTTTGTGGTTCCATATGAATTTTAGAACTGTTTGCTCTAGTTCATTGAAGAATGCTGTTGGTATTTTGATAGGGATTGCATTGAATCTGTAGATTGCTTTAGACAGGATGGCCATTTTGACAGTATTAATTCCTCTGATCCATGAGCACAGGATGGGTTTCCTTTTACTGGTATCTTCT
Organism: Smutsia gigantea; assembly: GCA_032199065.1. Lineage (NCBI taxonomy): Eukaryota > Metazoa > Chordata > Mammalia > Pholidota > Manidae > Smutsia > Smutsia gigantea. The sequence continues at coordinate 5,015 of JAVSCE010015767.1, read as the reverse complement.
TTAATTTCTCTCATGAGTGTCTTATAGTTTTCAGAGTATAAGTCTTTCAGTTCCTTGGTTAGGTTTATTCCCAGGTATTTTATTCTTTTGGATGCAGTTGTGAATAGAATTGTTTTCCTGATATCTCTTTCTGCTAGTTCACTGTTAGTGTATAGAAATGCAACAGATTTTGTATCTGTTGAATTTTGTATCCCACAACTTTTATTGAGAAAATAAGCAAAACAGATAAACCCCTAGCCAGACTTATCAAGAAAAAAAGAGAGTCTACACACATAAACAGAATCAGAAATGAGAAAGGAAAAATCACTACAGACACCACAGAAATACAAAGAAATATGAGAGAATACCATGAAAAATTATATGGTAACAAACTGGATAACCTAGAAGAAATGGACAACTTTGTAGAAAAATACAACCTTCCAAGGCTGACCCAGGAAGAAACAGAAAATCTGAATAGACCAATTACCAGGAAAGAAATTGAATTGGTAATCAAAAAACTACCTAAGAACAAAATCCCTGGACCAGGGATTAATTTTGTATCCTGCAACTTTACTGAATTCAGATGTAGTTTTGGAGTGGATTCTTTAGGGTTTTTTATGTACCATATCATGTCATCTGCAAACAGGGACAGTTGACTTCTTCCTTACCAATCTGGATGCCTTTTATATCTTTCTGTTGTCTGATTGCCATGGCTAGGACCTCCAGTACTATGTTGAATAGAAGTGGGGAGAGTGGGCATCCTTGTCTTGTTCCTGATCTTAAAGGCTTTCTGCTTCTTGCTGTTAAGTATAATGTTGGCTGGGGGTTTGTCATATATGGCCTTTATTATGTTGAGGTACGTACCCTCTATACCCATTTTGTTGAGAGCTTTTATCATGAATGGATGTTGAATTTTGTCGAATGCTTTTTCAGCATCTATGGAGATGATCACGTGGTTTTTGTCCTTCTTTTTGTTGATGTGGTGGATGATGCTGATGGATTTTCTAATGTTGTACCATCCTTGCATCCCTGGGATGAATCCCACTTGATCATAAGGGATGATCTTTTTGATGTATTTTTAAATTCAGTTTGCTGATATTTTGTTGCGTATTTTTGCATCTATGTTCATCAGGGATATTGGTTTATAATTTCCTTCTTCTGTCGTGTCTTCGCCTGGTTTTGGTATTAAAGTGATGTTGGCCTTGTAGAATGAGTTTGGGAGTATTCCATCCTCTTCTACTTTTTGGAAAACTTTAAGGAGGATGGGTATTAGGTCTTCACTAAATGTTTGATAAAATTCAGCATTGAAACCATCTGTTCCAGGCGTTTTGTTCTTAGGTAGTTTTTTGATTACCAATTCAATTTCTTTGCTGGTAATTAGTCTATCCAGATATTCTGTTTCTTCCTGGGTCAGCCTTGGAAGGTTGTATTTTTCTAGAAAGTTGTCCATTTCTTCTAGGTTATCCAGTTTGTTAGAATATAATTTTTCATAGTATTCTCTCATAATTCTTTGTATTTCTGTAGTGTCTGTAGTGATTTTTCCTTTCTCATTTCTGATTCTGTTTATGTGTGTAGACTCTTTTTTGCTTGATAAGTCACGCTATGGGTTTATGTATTTTGTTTATTTTCTCAAAGAACCAGCTGTTGCTTTCATTGATTCTTTCTATTGTTTTATTTTTCTCAATTTTATTTATTTCTGCTTTAATCTTCATTATATCCCTCCTTCTACTGACTTTGGGCCTCATTTGTTTTTCCTTTTCTAGTTTCATTAATGTGAGTTTAGACTGTTCATTTAGGATTGTTCTTCTTTCCTGAGGTCGGCCTGTATTGCAGTATATTTCCCTCTTTTCATGGCTTTGAGGCATCCCAGTGATTTTGCAGTGTTGAATTATTGTTGTCATTCATCTCCATATATTGCTTAATCTCTGTTTTTATTTGGTCATTGATTCATTGATTATTTAGGGGCATGTTATTAAGCGTCCATGTGTTTGTGGGCTTTTTCATTTTCTTTGAGTAATTCATTTCTAGTTTCATACCTTTGTGATCTGAGAAGCTGGTTGGTACAATTTCAATCTTTGTGAATTTACCGAGGCTCTTTTTGTGGCCTAGTATATGATCTATTCTTGAAAATGTTCCATGTGCACTTGGGAAGAATGTGTATCCTGTTGCTTTTGGATGAAGTGTTCTGTAGATGTCCATTAGGTCCATCTTTTCTAATACATTGTTCAGTGCCTCTGTCTCTTTATTTTCTGTCTGGTTGATCTGTCCTTTGGAGTGAGTGGTGTGTTGAAGTCTCCCAAAATGAATGCATTTCATTCTATTTCCCCCTTTAATCCTGTTAGTATTTGTTTCACATTTGTAGGTGATCCTGTGTTGGGTGCATAGATGTTTATAATAGTTATATCCTCTTGTTATACTGACCCCTTTATCATTATGTAATGTTCTTCTTTGTCTCTTGTGGTTTTTTTTGTTTTGAAGTCTATTTTGTCTAATACAAGTACTGCAACTCTTGCTTTTTTCTCCCTATTAGTTACATTAAATATCTTTTTCCATCCCTTTACTTTCAGTCTGTGCATGTCTTTGACTTTGAAGTGAGTCTCTTGTAGACACCATATAGATGGGTCTTGTTTTTTATCCATTCAGTGACCCTACATCTTTTGATTGGTGCATTCAGACCATTTCATTTAGGGTGATTATCGATAGGTATGTACTTATTGCCATTGCAGGCTTTAGATTTGTGGTTACCAAAGGTTCAAGGGTATTTCCCTTACTATCTAACAGTCTCATTTAACTCACTTTGTATGCTATTACAAACAAAACTGAAAGATTTTTTTTTCCTCCTTTTTCTTCCTCTTCCATTCTTTGTATGTTATGAATCATATTCTGTACTCTTTGTCTATCCTTTGGGTGACATCTATTTAGTCTTAGGAATATTTCTATCTATAGGAGTCCCTCAATAATGCACTGTAGAGGTGGTTTCTGGGAGGTAAATTCTCTCAGCTTTTGCTTATCTGAAAATTGTTTAATCCTTCCTTCAAATTTAAATGATAACCTTACCGGATAGAGTATTCTTGATTTGAGGCCCTTCTGCTTCATTGCATTAAATATATCATGCCACTCCCTTCTGGCCTGTAATGTTTCTGTTGAGAAATCTGATGATATCCTGATGGGTTTCCCTTTGTATGTGATCTTTTTTCTCTCTCTAGCTGCTTTTAAAAGTCTGTCTTTATCCTTGATCTTCACCATTTATTTATTATATGTCCTGATGTTGTCTTCCTTGGGTCCCTTGTGTTGGGAGTTCTATGCATCTCCATGACCTGAGAGACTATCTCCTTCCCTAGATTGGGGAAGTTTTCAGCAATTACCTCCTCAATGACACTTTCTATCCCTTTTTCTCTCTTCTTCTTCTTCGGTACCCCTATTATGCGAATATTGTTCCATTTGGATTAGTCACACAGTTCTCTCAATATTCTTTCATTCTTAGAAATTAGTTCTGTACAGTGTTCCTTTGACGTTTCATATTTCTGTGTGGTGCCCTCTAGTGCCCAGAAGCTCCAGTCTCTGGAGCTGCTCAGCCCCTAGAGTGAGGTTGGGGGTCTTAGGGGAGCAGAGCTGGTGCCCTGTTTTGTGAGGTCTGCTCTGTTCATGAGGTCTGTATGCAGTCTGGTGCAGCATTCTTTCCTGTTGCTGTTTTAGAGTTAGTTGTATTAACTATATTTTCACACTATCTGTGGTTTTGGGAGGAGTTCTCTGTCTCACATCTCACATAGCCATCTTGAATCTCTCCTTCAGGCTGTAATTCTAAGTAAAAGGAGCTGACTTATACTTGGATTCCCTGATGCACCAGGATCACACTAGCATCTATTATCTCATTTTATCTATATGACAAGCCCTGGAAGGTTCATATTATTTGTAATCATTTTACATAAGATTTAAAATTTTTTTCCTTGTGATGTAATTGGCATATAATAAATTGCACAGAAGTATATAATTTTGTAAGTTTGACATATTTATACACCCAATAAGTCAAGATCATTAGTATATCCGTCACCCCAAAAGTCTCCTCTTGAACCTGGTAATCCCTCTTCCCACCCCTGCCCGTCCTATTCATCTCCCACTGATCTACTGTCTATAACTCTGCATTCAATTTAGTTTTCTAGAATTTTATTTAAATGGAAACATACAGCATGCACTTTTTTGTCTAGCTTCTTTCATTCATACAATTATATTGAGATTCATCAATGTTGTAGCATGTTTCAGCAATTCATTCATTTGTTTTGTTGAGTAGTATTCCATTGTATAGATGTACCATAATTTATTTATTCACCTGTAGTGGACATTTGGGTTTTTCCAATTTAGAGGCTCCTATTTAAAATTTTTCTGTCTTTATGTGATCATATGCTTCTATTTCTACAGGGCACAAACATAGGAGTGCAATGGCTGGATCATATGATGAACATTTTAAGAAACTGACAAAATGTTTTCCAAAAATGATGTATAATTTTACATTTATAGCAACTATGTATAAGAGTTCCAGTTCCTCCAAATCCTTGTTAACACTTAGAATGGTCAATTTTTTTTATTTTAGCCTTTTAATAGGTGCTTTTAATAGGTGCATAAAACTCATTCCAGTTTTATTTTGCATTTTTCTGATGAACAGTGATGCTGAGCATGTTTTCACATACTTGTTTGCCATTTGTGCATTCTTTGGCAATATGTCTGTTCAAATATTTTGCCCATTTTCTTGAGTTTTGAGAGTTCTTCATATGTCCCTGGGCATATTAAGTGTGAACATAATTGGGAAATATGTTCTTCCAGGCTATTGCTTTTTTTTTTCATTCTCTTAATGTTGTCTTTGAGAGAAATTTTGTCTTTCTGAGTTGTATCTGAGAAATCTTTACTCAAGATCAGCAATATGTTAATTATAGATGTTTCATTGTTTTTGGATTGATGTTACATCTGTAATCTATTCTGAGTTAATTTGTTTATGGTACAGGTGTAGATTGAATTTTTCCATTTGGATATCCAATTGTTCT
>JAVSCE010015766.1:0-11167 GCA_032199065.1 Smutsia gigantea | reverse complement strand
TTATGTCCAAGAGATCGTTGTGTTTTTTTCTAAGAGTTTTATGGTTTCATGACTTACATTCAGGTCTTTGATCCACCTTGAGTTTACCTTTTGTGTATGGGGTTAGACAGTAGTCCAGTTTCATTCTCTTACATGTAGCTGTCCAGTTTTTCCAACACCAGCTGCTGAAGAGGCCGTCACCTCCCCAGTGTATATCCAAGGCTCCCTTATCAAATATTAATTGACTGTATGTGTTTGGGTTGATGCTTGGATTTTCTATTCTATTCCACTGATCTGTGGGTCTGTTTTTGTGCCAATACCAATGTCTTGATTACTGTGGCTTTGTAGTAGAGCTTGAAGTCAGGGAGCATAATTCCCCCTGTTTTATTCCTCCTCCATAGGATTGCTTTGGCTATTCGGGGTCTTTTGTGGTGCCATATGAATTTTAGAATTATTTGTTCCAGTTCATTGAAGAAAGCTGTTGGTAGTTTGATAGGGATTGTGTTGAATCTGTAGATTCCTTTGGGTAGTATAGCCATTTTGACAATATTTATTCTTCCTAGCCAAGAGCATGGGATGCATTTCCATTTGTTAGTGTCCTCTTTAATTTCTCTTAGAATGTCTTGTGTTTTTAGGTACAGGTCTTTCACTTCCGTTAGGTTTATTCCTAGGTATTTTATTCTTTTTGAAGCAATTGTGAATGGAATTGTTTTTCTGATTTCTCTTTCTGTTAGTTCATCATTAGTGTATAGGAAAGCAACAGATTTCTGTGTGTTAATTTTGTATCCTGCGACTTTGCTGAATTCAGATATTAGTTCTAGTAGTTTTGGAATGGAATCCTTAGGGTTTTTTATGTACAGTATCATGTCATCTGCAAATAGTGACAATTTGACTTCTTCTGTACCAATCTGGATGCCTTGTATGTCTTTGTTTTGTCTGATTGCTGTGGCTAGGACCTCCAGTACTATGTTGAATAACAGTGGAGAGAGTGGGCATCCCTGTCTTGTTCCCGATCTTAGATGAAAGCTTTCAGCTTCTCGCCATTAAGTATGATGTTAGCTGTGGGTTTGTCATATATGGCCTTTATGATGTTGAGGTACTTGCCCTCTATACCCATTTTGTTGAGAGTTTTAATCATGAATGGATGCTGAATTTTGTCAAATGCTTTTTCAGCATGTATGGAGATGATCAGGTGGTTTTTGTTCTTCTTTTTGTTGATATGGTGGATGATGTTGATGGATTTTCAAATGTTATACCATCCTTGCATCCCTGGGATGAATCCCACTTGATCATGGTGTATGATCCTCTTGATGTATTTTTGAATTTGGATTGCTAATATTTTGTTGAGTATTTTTGCATCCACGTTCATCAGGGATAATGGTCTGTAATTTTCTTTTTTGGTGAGGTCTTTGCCCGGTTTTGGTATTAGAGTGATGCTGGCTTCATAGAATGAGTTTGGAAGTATTCCCTCCTCTTCTATTTTTTTGAAAACTTTAAGGAGAATGGGTGTTATTTCTTCTCTATATGTCTGGTAGAATTCAGAGGTGAATCCATCTGGTCCGGAGGTTTTGTTCTTGGGTAGTTTTTTGATTACTGCTTCAATTTCATTGCTGGTGATTGGTCTGTTTAGTTTTTCTGTTTCTTGTTTGGTCAGTTTTGGAAGGTTGTATTTTTCTAAAAAGATGTCCATTTGTTCTAGGTTTTCCAGCTTATTAGCATATAGATTCTCATAATATTCTCTTATAATTCTTTGTATTTCTGTGGGATCCGTTGTGATTTTTCCTTTCTCATTTCTGATTGTGTTTATGTGTGTAGATTCTCTTTTTCTCTCAATGACTCTGGCTAGGGGTTTATCTATTTTGTTTATTTTTTCAAAGAACCAGCTCTTGGTTTCATTTATTTTTTCTATTGTTTTGTTCTTCTCAATTTTATTTATTTCTTCTCTGATCTTTATTATGTTCCTCCTTCTGGTGACTTTGGGTCTCATTTGTTCTTCTTTTTCCAATTTCAGTAATTGTGTCTTTAGACTATTCATTTGGGAATGTTCTTCTTTCTTTAGATAGGCCTGGATTCCAATATACTTTCCTCTTAGAACTGCCTTTGCTGCGTCCCATTGAAGCTGTGGCTTTGTGTTGTTCTCATTTGTCTCCATATACTCTTTGATTTCTGTTTTGATTTGGTCATTAACCCATTGATTAATTAGGAGAATGTTGTTAAGTCTCCATGTATTTGTGAGCCTTTTTGTTTTCTTTCTAAAGTTTAATTCTAGTTTAATACCTTTATGATCCGAGAAGTTGTTTGGTAGAATTTCAATATTTTCGATTTTACTGAGGTTCTTTTTGTGGCCTAGTATGTGGTCTATTCTGGAAAATGTTCCATGTGCACTTGAGAAGAATGTGTATCCTATTGCTTTTGGGTGTAGAATTCTGTAGATATCTGTTAGGTCCATCTGTTCTAGTGTGTCGTTTAGTGCCTCTGTGTCTTTACTTATTTTCTGTCTGGTTGATCTGTCCCTTGGAGTGAGTGGTGTGTTGAAGTCACCTATGATGAATCCATTGCTGTCTATTTCCTGCTTTAATTCTGTTAGTATTTGTTTCAGAAATGCCGGCTCTCCTGTGTTGGGTGCATATATATTTAAAATGGTTATATCCTCTTGTTGGATTGACCCCTTTATCATTATGTAATGTCCTTCTTTATCTCTTGCTACTTTCTTCGTTTTGAAGTCAATTTAGTCTGATACAAGTACTGCAACACCTGCTTTTTTCTCCTTGTTATTTGCATGAAATATCTTTTTCCATCCCTTCACTTTTAATCTGGGGATATCTTTGGATTTGAGGTGAGTTTCTTGTAGGCAGCATATAGATGGGTCTTGCTTTTTTATCCATTCTGTTACTCTGTGTCTTTTGATTGGTGCATTCAGTCCATTTATGTTTAGGGTGATTATCGGAAGATATGTACTTACTGCCATTGCTGGCTTTAGATTCGTGGTTACCAAAGGTTCAAGGGTTGCTTCTTTACTGTCTAACAATCTAACTTAACTTTCTTGTTAAGTTATTGTAAACACAGTTTGATGTTTCTGTATTTCTCTCCCTTCTTATTCTTCCTCCTCCATTCTTTATATACTAGGTGTTTTATTCTTTGCCTTTAGTTAGTTTTGGATGGTCTGCTTTCTTTGCTATGATTTTATTTTCTCTGGTGACAGCTTTTTAACCTTAGGAGTGCTTCCCTCTAGAGCAGTTCCTTTAAGATGTCCTGTAGAGGTGGTTTATGGGAGGCAAATTCTCTCAGCTTTTGCTTGTCTGGAAATTGTTTAATCCCGTCATCATATTTAAATGATAATCGTGCTGGATACAGTATTCTTGGTTCAAGGCCCTTCTGTTTCATTGCGTTAAATATATCATGGCATTCTCTTCTAGCCTGTAAGGTTTCTGTTGAGAAGTCTGATGATAGTCTGATGGGTTTTCCTTTGAAGGTGATCTTTTTTCTTTCTCTAGCTGCCTTTAATACTCTGTCCTTATCTTTGATCTTTGCCATTTTAATTATTATGTGTCTTGGTGTTGTCTTCCTGGGGTCCCTTGTGTTAGGAGATCTGTGGGCTTCCATGGACTGTGAGACTATTTCCTTCCCCAGCATGGGGAAGTTTTCAACAATTATTTCTTCAAAGACACTTTCTATCCCTTTTCTCTCTCTTCTTCCTCTGGTACTCCTATAATGCGAATATTGTTCCGTTTGGATTGGTCACACAGTTCTCTTAATATTCTTTCATTCCTAGAAATCCTTTTATCTCTCTCTGCCTCAGCTGCTCTGTGTTCTTCTTCTCTGATTTCTATTGCATTAACAGTGTCTTGCATCTCGTCCAGTCTGTTGCTGAGCCCGTCGATGGCTTCTCTCATTTCTGCATTATCTTTCCTGACTTCCCTCACTTCCTCCCTTAGCTCTTTCATCATTCTCTGTAGATCCATCAGCATGGTTATGACCTTTATTCTGAATTCTTTTTCAGGAAGATGCTGCATTTCCATCCCTTAAGATTCCTTCTCTGGGGGTCTGGATCCTTGTTGATTTTTGTCTCCATATTCTTCTGTCTTGTCATGTTGACAGGAGTGGTAGCTGGTAGGTGCCACATATGTCAGCTGGGCTCTTTAAGGTTTAAAAACAAAAGAAAAAAAAAGCACCACCAAAAAAAAACAAGCAAGCAGAAAAAAAAAGGAAGAGAAAGAAAAGAGAAAGAAGAGAGAAAGAAATGAAAGAAAAGGAAGGTGAAAAGAAAAAAAAAGGGCAAGAAATAAAACAGATGAGCAAAAAAAAAAGGGCGGGTCAATAAATAACACAAACGAGCAAAAAAAAAAAAGCCCACCTGGAGTGGATTCTGTAAGTGTGCTGCAGGTGTCGCTGTTGCTCCACTAATTTGCAGCTGTGGCCGGCCACTTTTTTGCAGGTCTGGGCGGGGCAGGAACGAATGGGACGCTACTGTTTTCTGTATAAAGTTCCAGCATGGTTGCTCCCTTCTCTCTGTCACCAGCGAAGGGGACCGAAGTTCCCCAGGACTTCCAGCCTGCAGGGCTGAGCCCGCCGGGGCGATGGTGTTCCCTCGCTGGGCCCCCCGCCTCTCCAAGACCGCTGCAAATGGCGCGCGCTTTTCTCTTGTCCCTGGACGCTGGCTGCGCGGTCCCGGCGCCTTCCCGGCTCAAAACCTGCACCTTCTGCCTCTCCAATGTCCGATGCACCACGCTATGTGTGTCAGCGCTTCCGGCGCTCCCGGCGTAGACCACCGGGGCTGGTTATTTCACGGACCTGCTCTTCCAGTCCCTCCTGGCTCCGAATCCTCCTCTCCCGCCAGCGTGCTGGGCTGGGTGAGTGTTTGGGTGTCGCCGGGTCACGGCTGTGTATCTTACCTGCCTCACGGGGTGGTGAGTCCTCCTAGGTGTGGCTGCATGCTGTGCACTTTCTTGTGTGCTCTGATTTCTCTTTTAGGAATTGTTGTATTTGCTGTATTTTCATAGATTTATATAGTTTTGGGAGGAGATTTCTGCCGCCCTGCTCACACCGCCATCTTCCCGGAAGTCCCTGCTGCATTCTTAGGGTAAATTCCTTGAAGTGGAATTTCTGGGTCAAATGGTATATCTATTTAAGTATTTTGAGGAACCTCCATACTGCTTTTCACAATGCTTGAACTAATTTACATTCCCACCAGCAGTGTAGGAGGGTTCCCCTTTCTCCACATCCTCACCAACATTTGTTGTTGTTTGTGTTTGGATGGCGACCATCTGGTGTGAGGTGATAACTCATTGTGGTTTTAATTTGCATTTCTCTGATGACTAGCAATGTGGAGCATCTTTTTCACATGCATGTTGGCCATCTTAATTTCTTCTTTGGAGAGGTGTCTGTTCAGCTTCTCTGCCCATTTTTTAATTGGCTTATTTCTTTTAGTTTCTTCAGATGTGTGAGCTCTTTATATAATTTGCATGTCAACCCCTTATCGGATATGTCATTTATGAACATATTCTCCCATACCGAAGGATGTCTTTTTGTTCTACTGATAGTATCCTTTGCTGTACAGAAGCTTTTTAGTTTGATATTGTCCCATTTGTTCATTTTTGCTTTTGCTTCCCTTGTCTGGGGAGATATGTTCATGAAGAAGTTGCTCATGTTTATGTCCAAGAGATTTTTTTAAATATTTTGTTTTATTATCATTAATCTACAATTACATGTGCAATATTATGGCTATCAAACTACTCCCTTCATCAGGTCCCCCCCACCAACCCCATTACAGTCACTGTCCATCAGCGTAGTGAGATGCTATAGAATCACTACTTGTCTTCTCTGAGTTGTACTGCCCGCCCCGTGCCCCCCCAACATTACGTCTGCTAATGGTAGTGCCCCTTTTTCCCTCCCATCCCTCCCTTCCCGCCCATTTTCCCCAGTCCCTTTCCCTTTGGTGACTATTAGTCCGTTCTTGGGTTCTGTGAGTCTGCTGCTGTTTTGTTCCTTCAGTATTTTTTCTTTGTTCTTTTACTATACATATGAGTGAAATCATTTGATACTTGTCTTTTTCGGCTTGGCTTATTTCACTGAGCATAATACTCTCTAGCTCCATCCATGTTGTTGCAAATGGCAGGATTTGTTTTCTTCTTATGGCTGAATAATATTCCATTATGTATATGTACCACATCTTCTTTATCCATTCATCCACTGATGGACACTTATGTTGCTTCCATTTCTTGGCTATTTTAAATAGTGCTGCAATAAACATAGGGGTGCATCTGTCCTTTTCAAATTGGGCTGCTGCATTCTTAGGGTAAATTCCTAGGAGTGGAATTCCTGGGTCAAATGGTATTTCTATTTTGAGTTTTTTGAGGAACCTCCATACTGCTTTCCACAATGGTTGAACTAATTTGCAGTCCCACCAGCAGTGTAGGAGGGTTCCCTTTTCTCCACATCCTCGCCAACATTTGTTGTTGTTTGTGTTTTGATGTTGGCCATCCTCACTGGTGTGAGGTGATATCTCATTGTGGTTTTAATCTGCATTTCTCTGATGATTAGCGATGTGGAGCATCTTTTCATGTGCCTGTTGGTCATCTGAATTTCTTCTTTAGAGAAGTGTCTATTCATGTCCTCTGCCCATTTCTTAATTGGATTATTTGCTTTCTGTTTGTTAAGGTGCATGAGTTCTTTATATATTTTGGATGTCAACCCTTTATCAGATACGTTTTTTATGAATATATTCTCCCATACTGTAGGATGTCTTTTTGTTCTACTGATGGTGTCCTTTGCTGTACAGAAGCTTTTCAGCTTGATATAGTCCCACTTGTTCATTTTTGCTTTTGTTTCCCTTGCCCGGGGAGATATGTTCATGAAGAAGTTGCTCATGTTTATGTCCAAGATATTTTTGCATATATTTGTCCTAAGAGCTTTTTGGTTTCATGACTTACATTCAGGTCTTTGATCCATTTTGAGTTTACTTTTTTGTATAGGGTTAGACAATAATCCCGTTTCATTCTCTTGCATGTAGCTATCCAGTTTTGACAACACCAGCTGTTGAAGAGGCTGTCATTTCCTCATTGTATATCCATGGCTCCTTTATCGTATATTAATTGACTATTTGTGCTTGGATTTATATCTGGGCTCTCTATACTGTTGCACTGGTCTATGGGTCTGTTCTTGTGCCAGTACCAAATTGTCTTGATTACTGTGGCTTTGTAGTAGAGCTTGAAGTCAGGGAGCGTAATTCCCCCACTTTATTCTTCCTTATTAGGTTTGCTTTGGCTATTCAGGGTCTTTTGTGGTTCCATATGAATTTTACAACTATTTGCTCTAGTTCATTGAAGAATGCTGTTGGTGTTTTGATAGGGATTGCATTGAATCTGTAGATTGCTTTAGGCAGGATGGCCGTTTTGACCATATTAATTCTTCCTAGCCAAGATCATGGGATGAGTTTTCATTTATTAGTGTCCTCTTTAATTTCTCTTAAGAGTGTCTTGTAGTTTTCAGGGTATAGGTCTTTCACTTTCTTGGTGAAGTTTATTTCTAGGTATTTTATTTGTTCGGTTGCGATTGTGAATGGAATTGTTTTCCTCATTTCTCTTTCTGCTAGTTCATCATTAGTGCATAGGAAAGCAACAGATTTCTGTGTATTAATTTTGTAACCCGCAATTTTGCTGAATTCAGATATTAGATCTAGTAGTTTTGGAGTGGATTCTTTAGGGTTTTTCATGTACCATATCATGTCATCTGCAAACCGGACAGTTTGAGTTCTTCCTTGCCTGTCTGGTTGCCTTTTATTTCTTTGTGTTGTCTGCCGTGGCTAGGACCTCCAGAACTATGTTGAATAAAAGTGGGGAGAGTCGTCATCCTTGTCTTGTTCCCCATCTTAAAGGAAAAGCTTTCAGCTTCTCACTCTTAAGTATAATGTTGGCTGTGGGTTTGTCATATATGGCCTTTATTATGCTGAGGTACTTGCCGTCTATACCCATTTTGTTGAGAGTTTTTATCATGAATGGATGTTAAATTTTGTCAAATGCTTTTTCAGCGTCTATGGAGATGATCATGTGGTTTTTGTCCTTCTTTTTGTTGATGTGGTGGATGATGTTGATGGATTTTTGAACGTTGTACCATCCTTGCGTCCTTGGAATAAATCCTACTTGATCATGATGGATAATATTTTTGATGTATTTTTAATTCAGTTTTCTAATGTTTTGTTGAGTAATTTTACATCTATGGTCATCAGGGATATTGGTGTGTAATTTTTTTTGTGGTGTCTTTGCCTCCTGTTGGTATCAGCGTGATGTAGGCCTCGTAGAATGAGTTTGGGAGTATTCCCTCCTCTTCTACTTTTTGGAAAACTTTAATGAGAATGGGTATTAGGTCTTCAATAAATGTTTGATAAAATTCAGCAGTGAAACCATCTGGTCCAGGTGTTTTGTTCTTAGGTAGTTTTGTGATTACCAATTCAATTTCTTTGCTGGTAATTGGTCTGTTCAGATTTTGTCTCTTCCTGGGTCAGCCTTGGAAGGTTGTATTTTTCTAGAAAGTTGTCCATTTCTTCTAGGTTATCGAGTTTGTTAGCCAATAATTTTTCATAGTATTCTCTCATTATTCTTTGTATTTCTGTGGTATCTGTAGTGATTTTTCCTTTCTCATTTCTGATTCTGTTTATGTGTGTAGACTCTCTTATTTTCTTGGTAAGTCTGGCTTATGGTTTACCTATTTTCTTTATTTTGTCAATGAACCAGCTTCTGCTTTCATTGATTCTTTTTATTGTTTTATTCTTCTCAATTTTATTTATTTCTGGTTTAATCTTTGTTATGTCCCTCCTATTCACTTTGGGTCTCATTTGTTCTTCCTTTTCTAGTTTCATTAATTGTGAGTTTACTATGTTCATTTGGGATTGTTCTTCTTTCCTGAGGTAGGCCTGTACTGCTATATATTTCCCTCTTAGCTGCATCCCACAGATTTTGTGGTGTTGAATTATTGTCATTTGTCTCCATATATTGCTTGATCTCTGTTTTAATTTGGTCCTTGATCCATTGATTATTAAGGAGCATGTTATTAAACCTCCATGTGTTTGTGGGCATTTTCGTTTTCTTTGTGTAATATATTTCTAGTTTCATTCCTTTGTGATCTGAGGAGCTGGTTGGTACAATTTAAACGTTTTTGAATTTACTGATGTTCTTTTTGTGGCCTAATATATCATCTATTCTTGAAAATGTTCCATGTGCACCTGAGACGAATGTGTATCCTGTTGCTTTTGCATGGAGTGTTCTGTAGATGTCTGTTAGGTCCATCTGTTCTAATATGTTGTTCAGTGCCTCTGTCTCTTTACTTATTTTCTGTCTGGTTGATCTGTCCTTTGGAGTGAGTGGTGTGTTGAAGTCTCCTAAAATGAATGCATTGCATTCTATTTTCCCCTTTAATTCTGTTAGTATTTGTTTTACATATGTAGGTGATCCTGTGTTGGGTTCATAGATATTTATAATAGTTATATCCTCTTGTTGGACTGACCCTCTTATCATTATGTAATGTCCTTCTTTGTCTCTTGTGACTTTCTTTGTTTTGAAGTCTATTTTGTCTGATACAAGTAGTGCAACTCTTGCTTTTTTCTCACTATTAGTTGCATGAATTATCTTTTTCCATCCCTTTACTTTCAGTCTGTGTATGTCTTTGAGTTTGAAGTGAGTCTCTTGTAGGCAGCATATAGATGGTTCTTGTTTTTTTATCCATTCAGTAACTCTATGTCTTTTGATTGGTGCATTCAGACCATTTGCATTTAGGGTGATTATCACTAGGTATGTACTTATTGCCATTGCAGGCCTTAGATTCGTGGTTACCAAAGGTTCATGGGTAATTCCCTTACTATCTAACAGTCTAATTTAAGTTACTTCATATGCTATTACAAACACAACCTAAAGGTTCTTTCTTTTTTCCTCCTCCTCCATTCTTTGTATGTTATGAATCATATTCTGTACTCTTTGTCTTCCCTTGGGTGACATGTATTTAGCCTTAGAAATACTTCCATCTATAGGAGTCCCTCCAAAATGCACTGTAGAGATGGTTTGTGGGATTTAAATTCTCTCAGCTTTGGCTTATCTGAAAATTGTTTAATCCCTCCTTCGTATTTAAATGATAACCTTGCTGGGTAGAGTATTCTTGGTTCGAGGCTGTTCTGCTTCATTGCATTAAATATATCATGCCACTCCCTTCTGGCCTGTAAGGTTTCTGTTGAGAAGTCTGATGATAGCCTGATGGGTTTTCCTTTGTATGTGATCTTTTTTATCTCTCTAGCTGCTTTTAAAAGTCTGTCTTTATCCTTGATCTTTGCCATTTTAATTATTATATGTCTTGATGTTGTCTTCCTTGGGTCCGTTGTGTTGGGAGATCTGTGCACCTCCATGGCTTGAGAGACTATCTCCTTCCCCAGAGTGGGAAAGTTTTCAGAAATTACCTCCTCAATCACACTTTATATCCCTTTTTTTCTCTCTGTTCCTCTTCTGGTACCCCTATAATGCGAATATTGTTCCGTTTGGATTGATCACACAGTTCTCTCAATATTGTTTCATTCTTAGAGATTCTTTTTTCTTTCTGTGCCTCAGCTTCTTTGTATTCCTCTTCTCTAATTTCTATTTAATTTACTGTCTCTTCTACTACATCTATTCTGCTTTTAAATCCCTCCATTTTATGTTTCATTTCAGATATGAAATTTCTTAATGATTGAATCTCCGGCTTCAATTCATTCCTGAATTCTTGAATATTTTTCTGTACCTCCATAAGCATGTTTATACCTTTTATTTTGAACTGTCTTTCAGGAAGATTGGTGAGTTTGGTTTAATTTGGCCCTGTTTCTGGGGTTTGTGAGAGTTTGGTCTGAACCATGTTCTTTTGATGTTTCATTTTTCTGTGTGTTGCCCACTAGTGTGCAGAAACTCCAGTCTCTGGAGCTGCTCAGCCCCTAGAGTGAGGTTGGGGGTCGTAGGGGATCAGAGCTGGTGCCTGGGGGGAGGAAAGATCTGTATTCTGATTCCTGTCTGTGGTGCCAGTCTCCAATGTCAGAGCCAGTGGGCTGAGCACACATGGGTAAGCCACTGTGCATTGCATCTCTATCTGTGGTAGGCGGGGCCTCCCTCTGGCTGGCCTGACCCCAGCACAGTGACTGCAAGTTTGCAAACCAGTGCTGGTAGGCTAGAAGGAAGGTGCA
>JAVSCE010015765.1:0-196784 GCA_032199065.1 Smutsia gigantea | reverse complement strand
CAGATTGGTAAAGAAGAAGTCAAATTGTCACTATTTGCAGATGATATGATATTGTACATTAAAAACCCTAAAGACTCCACTCCAAAACTACTAGAACTAATATCTGAATTCAGCAAAGTTGCAGGATACAAAATTAACACACAGAAATCTGTTGCTTTCCTATACACTAATGATGAACTAACAGAAAGAGAAATCAGAAAAACAATTCCATTCACAATTGCATCAAAAAGAATAAAATACCTAGGAATAAACCTAACGAAGGAAGTGAAAGACCTGTACTCTGAAAACTACAAGACACTCCTAAGAGAAATTAAAGAGGACACTAACAAATGGAAATGCATCTCATGCTCTTGGCTAGGAAGAATAAATATTGTCAAAATGGCTATACTACCTAAAGCAATCTACAGATTCAACGCAATCCCTGTAAAACTACCAACAGCTTTCTTCAATGAACTGTAACAAATAATTCTAAAATTCATATGGAACCACAAAAGACCCCGAATAGCAAAGCAATCCTGAGAAGGAGGAATAAAACAGGGAGTTACGCTCTCCCTGACTTCAAGCTCTACTACAAAGCCACAGTAATCAAGACAATTTGGTATTGGCACAAAAACAGACCCACAGACCAGTGGAACAGAATAGAAAATCCAAACATTAACCCAAACATATACAGTCAATTAATATTTGATAAAAGTGCCTTGGATATACAATGGGGAGATGACAGCCTCTTCAGCAGCTGGTGTTGGAAAAACTGGACAGCTACATGTAAGAGAATGAAACTGGACTACTGTCTAGCCCCATACACAAAGGTAAACTCAAGGTGGATCAAAGACCTGAATGTAAGTCATGAAACCATAAAACTCTTAGAAAAAAACATAGGCAAAAATCTCTTGGACATAAACATGAGCAACTTCTTCATGAACATATCTCCCCGGGCAAGGGAAACAAAAGCAAAAATGAACAAGTGGGACTATATCAAGCTGAAAAGCTTCTGTACAGCAAAGGACACCATCAGTAGAACAAAAAGACATCCTACAGTATGGGAGAATATATTCATAAAAAACGTATCTGATAAAGGGTTGACATCCAAAATATATAAAGAACTCATGCACCTTAACAAACAGAAAGCAAATAATCCAATTAAGAAATGGGCAGAGGACATGAATAGACACTTCTCCAAAGAAGAAATTCAGATGGCCAACAGGCACATGAAAAGATGCTCCACATCGCTAATCATCAGAGAAATGCAGATTAAAACCACAATGAGATATCACCTCACACCAGTGAGGATGGCCAACATCCAAAACACAAACAACAACAAATGTTGGCGAGGATGTGGAGAAAAGGGAACCCTCCTACACTGCTGGTGGGAATGCAAATTAGTTCAACCATTGTGGAAAGCAGTATGGAGGTTCCTCAAAAAACTCAAAATAGAAATACCATTTGACCCAGGAATTCCACTCCTAGGAATTTACCCTAAGAATGCAGCAGCCCAGTTTGAAAAAGACATATGCACCCCTATGTTTATCGCAGCACTATTTACAATAGCCAAGAAATGGAAGCAACCTAAGTGTCCATCAGTAGATGAATGGATAAAGAAGAGGTGGTACATATACACAATGGAATATTATTCAGCCATAAGAAGAAAACAAATCCTACCATTTGCAACAACATGGATGGAGCTAGAGGGTATTATGCTCAGTGAAATAAGCCAAGCCGAAAAAGACAAGTATCAAATGATTTCACTCATATGTGGAGTATGAGAACAAAGAAAAAAACTGAAGGAACAAAACAGCAGCAGACTCACAGAACCCAAGAATGGACTAATAATTACCAAAGGGAGAGGGACTGGGGAAGATGGGTGGAAAGGGAGGGATAAGAAGGAAAAAGGGGCATTACAATTAGCAGACGTAAGGTTGGGGGGGCATGGGGAGGGCTGTACAACTCAGAGAAGACAAGTAGTGACTCTATAGCATCTCACTACGCTGATGGACAGTGACTGTAATGGGGTTGGTGGGTGGGACCTGATGAAGGGAGTAGTTTAATAACCATAATATTGCATGTCTAATTGTAGATTAATGATACCAAAATAAATTATTAAAAAAAAAGAATACAGCAGAAGTGATAGTGTGTATCTCTGTGATCAGTGATAAAAGGCATATGGCTTCTGGCTGTTCTTGGGTCACTTGCTCAGGGAAAAGACAGCTGCCATGTCAGGAGGATATTTGGGCAGCCCTTGGAGAGGCCCAGGTGGGGAGAAACTGAGGCTTAATGCCAGCAACCATGTGCATGAGCTGTGTTGGGAGCATTCCAACTAGCAGAGCTCAACTGCGGCCTCAGGAGACCGACCCTGAGATAGGACCATCCAGATAAGCCACTGCTTTGATTCCTGACTCTCAGTAATGATGTGAGGTAAGTTTGTTATTTTAAGCTGGGACAACTTTTTACGCCGCAACAGAAAACTATACTGTGCAACCCCAGAACTCAAGAAATGAGAGAAACCTTTGATCAAAAGGTGAATATACTAATCAACATCTGGTGCAACATTAAAATTAATTGTGTCATCTCTTCAGGGAATATATAGGCATTGTTCTAGGAGACAGAATGGCATCCTCTTCCATGAGTGTCAGAGGGCTTCTTTCCACATGCTCATTGTGTGAAGGCCTTTAATTTGAGGGCATAGCTTTTTATTTTGACACTTGACATTCTGTCCTGACCTTTAATCAACAGACTACAAAACACCTTTCTTCCACAAGAGCTCCTCCCTTCTGACTGAGCTCCAATGTGGCCACACCTATGCCACATGGCCTGGAGTTGTACTTTCAGGAGCTCTGAGAGCATTTCTTCCACCCACCAAGCATGGAATTAGGCCACCTGGCTTTCCTGCTGTCACCCAAATCCTCAGGGTCTTGCGTAGGTTAGTAACAAGGGGATAAGCAGTCCCTAAGTGCTGCTGGACTGGCTTCATTCCTCAAGATACAGTCACACCAGTTCACAGAAAAGGTAACAATAGTTTCCACGTGACAACAGTGGACCCACTTGGAAAACAGATTCAACACTGGCTGTGAAATAGCATCCAAGCATCGGAGTCTTAAGTGTGAATTCTAATTCAACAGCCCAGATATTTAAAATATTTCATTATTTATTTATTCATCTGATGCTGAAAGTCAAATAACCTCTTGGTTAGGGACTTCCCCCTTGTGTGGATGCTTAAAGGAAGTCAAATAATCTCTTGGTTAGGGACTTCCCCGTGTATGGATGTTTAAAGGGCTTGCCTGAGCCAGACCATTCAGCAACAGATGAAACCAGACTTCAGCTCCCTCCATCTGCATGGTAGAGAAGTCTTACACATAAAAAGCAAACTATGACTACTTTAACATGGAAAGTTAGAGGGGCATGGTGCCCTTCTTACAGAGCCACAAATGAAGTGGATATTGCCTGTTATCAGAGGATGATGTGGGCTATCCTTATTGAAAATGTAGACTCCAGACCCTGATTTTTATTCAATAAGGCTCAACAAGAGAGGATGGTGGTTATAAAGGTTAGGAGAAAGGGCAGTGAAGAAAGACAGGATAATTGTGTGATAATCACTTCTCTATAGAAACATGCATCCATTGTTCTCAAGGAAATCGATTCACTTTAAATTATCCAATTATTCTGATGGCAGATGCAGCCAGGCAAACTGGAGCCTAACACGCCTAAATGAGCAATTTTTAAGAGAAGACATAGAGATTCAATTATTATCCTGACATGTGTTTTCTGGTGCAGTGGCCCTCTTCTGGTTCCCATTCTTTTTTTTCCTCTTATAAACTATGTATTTTTATTTGCTATTATTAATGTACAATTACATGAGCAATATTGTAGGTACTAGACTCCCCCTATTATCAAGTCCCCACCACATACCCCATTACAGTCACTGTCCATCAGTTTAGTGAGATGCTATAGAGTTACTACTTGTCTTCTCTGTGTTATACTGCCTTCCCCGTTTTCCTCCCCCCAGTAGATTATGTGTGCTAATCGTAATGCCCCTTTTTTCCCCTTATCCCTCCCTTCCCACCCATCTTTACGAGTCGCTTTCCCTTTGGTAACTGTTAGTCCATTCTTGGGTTCTGTGAGTCTGCTGCTGTTTTGTTCCTTCAGTTTTTTCTTTGTTCTTATACTCCACAGAGTGAAATCATTTGACACTTGTCTTTTTCGGCTTGGCTTATTTCACTGAGCATAATACCCTCTAGCTCCATCCATGTTGTTGCAAATGGTAGGATTTGTTTTCTTCTTATGGCTGAATAATATTCCATTGTGTATATGTACCACCTCTCTTTATCCATTCATCTACTGATGGACACTTAGGTTGCTTCCATTTCTTGGCTATTGTAAATAGTGCTGCAATAAACATAGGGGTGCATATGTCTTTTTCAAACTGCGCTGCTGCATTCTTAGGGTAAATTCCTAGGAGTGGAATTCCTGGGTCAAATGGTATTTCTATTTTGAATTTTTTGAGGAACCTCCATACTGCTTTCCACAATGGTTGAACTAATTTGCATTCCCACCAGCAGTGTAGGAGGGTTCCCTTTTCTCCACATCCTCGCCAACATTTGTTGTTGTTTGTCTTTTGGATGGTGGCCATCCTAACTGGTGTGAGGTGATACCTCATTATGGTTTCAATTTGCATTTCTCTGATGATTAGCAATGTGGAGCATCTTATCATGTGCCTCTTGGCCATCTGAATTTATTCTTTGGAGAAGTGTCTGTTCAGCTACTCTGTCCATTTTTTAATTGGCTTATTTGCTTTTTGTTTGTTGAGGTGCATGGGCTCTTTATATATTTTGGATGTCAACCTCTTATTGGATATGTCATTTATGAATATATTCTCCCATACTGTAGGATGTCTTTTTGTTCTATTGATGGTGTCCTTTGCTGTACAGAAGCCTTTTAGTTTGATATAGTCCCACTTGTTCATTTTTGCTTTTGTTTCCCTTGCCCGCGGAGATGTGTTCATGAAGAAGTTGCTCACATTTATGTCCAACAGATTTTTGCCTATGTTGCCTTCTAGGAGTTTTATGGTTTCATGACTTACATTCAGGTCTTTGATCCATTTTGAGTTTACTTTTGTGTATGGGGTTAGACAATAATCCAGTTTCATTCTATACATGTAGCTATCCAGTACTGCCAACACCAGCTGCTGAAGAGGCTGTCTTTTCCCCATTGTATATCCATGGCTCCTTTATCATATATTAATTGACCATATGTGCTTGGGTTTATATCCGGGCTTCTAGTCTGTTCCATTGGTCTATGGGTCTGTTCTTGTGCCAGTACCAAATTGTCTTGATTACTGTGGCTTTGTAGTAGAGCTTGAAGTCAGGGAGCATAATTCCCCCCACTTTATTCTTCCTTCTCAGGATTGCTTTGGCTATTCGGAGTCTTATGTGGTTCCATATGAATTTTAGAACTATTTGCTTTAGTTCATTGAAGGATGCTGTTGGTATTTTGGTAGGGATTGCATTAAATCTGTAGATTGCTTTGGGCAGGATGACCATTTTGACAATATTAATTCTTCCTATCCATGAGCACGGGATATGTTTCCATTTATTGGTATCTTCTTTAATTTCTCTCATGAGTGCCTTGTCGTTTTCAGAGTGTAAGTCTCTCATTTCCTTGGTTAGGTTTATTCCTAGGTATTTTATTCTTCTGGATGCAATTGTGATTGGAATTGTTTCCCTGATTTCTCTTTCTGCTAGTTCACCATTAGTGTATAGAAATGCAACAGACTTCTGTGTATTAATTTTGTATCCCACCACTTTACTGATTTCAGCTATTAAGTCTAGTAGATTTGGAGTGGATTCTTTAGGGTTTTTTATGTACAATATCATGTCATCTGCAAACGGACAGCTTGACTTCTTCCTTATCAATCTGGATGCCGTTCATTTCGTTGTGTTGTCTATTGCCATGGCTAGGACCTCCAGTACTATGTTGAATAGAAGAGGGGAGAGTGGGCATCCTTGTCTTGGTCCCGATCTTAAAGGAAAAGCTTTCAGCCTCTCGTGGTTAAGTATGATGCTGGCTGTGGGTTAGTCATATATGGTCTTTATTATGTTGAAGTACTGGCCCTCTATTCCCATTTTGTTGAGAGTTTTTATCATGAATGGATGTTGAATTTTGTCAAATGCTTTTTCAGCATCTATGGAGATGATCATGTGGTTTTTGTCCTTCTTTTTGTTGATGTGGTGGATGATGTTGATGGATTTTCTAATGTTGTACCGTCCTTGCATCCCTAAGATGAATCCCACTTGATCATGATGGATGATCTTTTTTATGTATTTTTGAATTTGGTTTGCTAATATTTTGTTGAGTATTTTTACATCTCTGTTCATCAAGGATATTGGTCTGTAATTTTCTTTTTTTGTGGTGTCTTTGCCTGGTTTTGGTATTAGAGTGATGTTGGCCTCATAGAATGAGTTTGGGAGTATTTCCACCTCTTCTACTTTTTGGAAAACTTTAATGAGGATGAGTATTAGGTCTTCACTAAATGTTTGATAAAATTCAGCAGTGAAACCATCTGGTTCAGGCATTTTGTTCTTAAGTAGTTTTTGATTACCAGTTCAACTTCTTTGCTGGTAATTAGTCTATTCAGATTTTCTGTTTCTTTCTGTGTCACCTTGGAAGATTGTATTTTTCTAGAAAGTTGTCCATTTCTTCTAGGTTATCCAGTTTGTTAGCATATGATTTCTCATAGTATTCTCTCATAGTTCTTTGTATTTCTGCGGTGTCCATAGTGATTTTTCCTTTCTCATTTCTGATTCTGTTTATGTGAGTAGACTCTCTTTTTTTCTTGATAAGTCTGCCTAGGGGTTTATCTATTTTGTTTATTTTCTCAAAGAACCAGCTCTTGCTTTCATTGATTCTTTCTATTGTTTTATTTTTCTCAATTTTATTTATTTCTGCTTTAATTTTTATTATGTCCCTCCTTCTACTGACTTTGGGCCTCATTTGTTCTTCCTTTTCTAGTTTCATTAATTGTGAGTTTAGACTGTTCATTTGGGATTGTTCTTCTTTCCTGAGGTAGGTCTGTATTGCAATATATTTCCCTCTTAGCATGGCCTTCGCTGCGTCCCACAGATTTTGCGTTGTTGAATTATTGTTGTCATTTGTCTCCATATATTACTTGATCTCTGTTTTTATTTGGGCATTGATCCATTGGTTATTTAGGAGCATGTTATTAAACCTCCATGTGTTTGTGGGCTTTTTCATTTCCTTTGAGTAATTTATTTCTAGTATCATAATTTAGTGATCTGAAAAGCTGGTAGGTACAATTTCAATCTTTTTTAATTTACTGAGGCTCTTTTTGTGGCCTATTTTATTATCTATTCTTGAAAATGTTCCATGTGCACTTGAGAAGAATATGTATCCTGTTGCTTTTGGATGGAGTGTTCTGTAGATGTCCGTTATGTCCATCTGTTCTAATACGTTGTTCAGTGCTTCTGTCTCTTTATTTATTTTCTGTCTGGTTGATCTGTCCTTTGGAGTGAGTGGTGTGTTGAAGTCTCCCAAAATGAATGCATTGCATTCTATTTCCTCCTTTAGTTCTGTTAGTATTTGATTCACATATGTCAGTGATCCTGTGTTGGGTGCATAGATGTTTATAATAGTTATATCCTCTTGTTCGACTGACCCCTTTGTCATTATGTAATGTCCTTCTTTGTCTCTTGTGACTTTCTTTGTTTTGAAGTCTATATTGTCTGATACAAGTACTGCTACTCCTGCTTTTTTCTCCCTATTAGTTGCTTGAAATTTCTTTCTTCCATCCCTTAACTTTCAGTCTGTGTATGTCTGTGGGTTTGAAGTGAGTCTCCTGTAGGCAGCATATAGATGGGTCTTGTTTATTTTATCCATTCAGTGACTCTACATCTTTTGATTGGTGCATTCAGACCATTTACATTTAGGGTGATTATCGACAGGTATGTACTTATTGCCATTGCAGGCTTTAGATTAGTGACTACCAAAGGTTCAAGGGTAATTCATTTACTGTCTGACTGTCTAATTTAACTCACTTTGTATGCTATTACAGACACAACCTAAAGATTCTTTTTTTTTCTCCTCCTTTTTCTTCCTCCTCCATTCTTTGTATGTTATGAATCATATTCTTTACTCTTTGTCTATCCCTTGGGTGATATCTATTTAGCCTTAGGAATACTTCCATCTACAGGAGTCCCTCCAAAATGCTCTGTGGAAGTGGTTTGTGGGAGGTAAATTCTCTCAGCTTTTGCTTATCTGAAAATTGTTTAATCCCTCTTTCTTATTTAAATGATAACCTTCCTGGGTAGAGTATTCTTGGTTCAATGCCCTTCTGCTTTATTGCATTAAAGATATCATGCCACTCCCTTCTGGCCTGTAATTTTTCTGTTGAGAAATCTGATGATAGCCTGATGGGTTTCCCTTGTATGTGATCTTTTTTTCTCTCTCTAGCTGCTTTTAAAAGTCTGTCTTTATCCTTGATCTTTGCCATTTTAATTATTATATGTCTTGATGTTGTCTTCTTTGGGTCCCTTGGGTTGGGAGATTTGTGCACCTCGATGGCTTGAGAGACTATCTCCTTACCCAGATTGGGGAAGTTTTCAGCAATTACCTCCTCAAAGGCACTTTCTATCCCTTTTTCTCTCTCTTCTTCTTCTGGTACCCCTATAATGTGAATATTGTTCCGTTTGGATTGGTCACACATTTCTCTCAATATTCTTTCATTCTTAGAGATCCTTTTTTCTCTCTGTGCCTCAGCTTCTTTTATTCCTCTTCTCTAATTTCTATTCCATTTACAATCTCTTCTACTACATCTAATCTGCTTTTAAATCCCTGCATTGTACGTTTCATTTCAGATATGGAATTTCTTAATGATTGAATCTCCATCTTAAATTCATTCCTGAGTTCTTGAATATTTTTCTATACCTCCATCAGCATGTTTATGATTTTTATTTTGAACTCTTTTTCAGGACGATTGGTGAGTTCAGTTTCATCTGGTTGTTTTTCTGGGGTTTGTGAGATTTTGGTCTGAATCATGTTCTTTTGACATTTCATATTTCTGTGTGTTGTCTTCTATTGCCCAGAACCTACAGTCTCTGAAGCTGCTCAGCCCCTAGAGTGAGGT
Organism: Smutsia gigantea; assembly: GCA_032199065.1. Classification (NCBI taxonomy): domain Eukaryota; kingdom Metazoa; phylum Chordata; class Mammalia; order Pholidota; family Manidae; genus Smutsia; species Smutsia gigantea. The sequence goes on along the minus strand of JAVSCE010015765.1, from coordinate 187,651 downwards.
TGGGGGTTTAGGGGAGCAGAGTTGGTGCCTGGGTGGAGGAAAGATCTGTTTCCTGATTCCCAGCTGCAGTGCCTGTCTCCAGTGTCAGAGCCAGTGGGCCGAGCACACATGTGTAATCCTCTGTGCTTGGCGTCTCTAGCTGTTGTAGAGGGGGCCTCCCTCTGGCTGGCCTGATGCTTGAGCAGTGACTGCCGGCTTGCAAGGTGGTGCCAGCAGGCCAGGAGGAAGGCTCGGCAGTGGGGGGCCTTGGAGCTGAGTAGCCAGCCAGCCAGCAGGGTGGAGCACCTGAAGCTCCCCAAAGTTCCCAATCTGCTGGGCAGAGTGCACCCAGACAACCTTGTCCCCCTATCCCTTCTCCTGCGCAGCAAGCTCTGCGTAAACCTCGCTCCTTCAGCATCCCTCTCGCTGCTAGGAAGCCTGTCAGACCACCTGCCTTTTCCTTTTCCTAGAGTGGCTGGGTGTGGATCCCGTCCTCCACAGACAGCCGGAATGTCAGTCTCTCAAGCATTCCGCCTGTCCCAGCTCCCCATCCTCCAGAGCACCACAAAATGTAGGTTTCTGCTCACAAAGCAGATCTCCAGGGCTAGGTGTTCAGCAGTCCCAGGCTTCCACCCCTCCCTGCTTCATTTCTCTTCCTCCTGCCGTGAGCTGGGGTGGGGGAAGGGCTCGGGTCCTGCCGGATCAAGGCTTTTGTACGTTACCCTGTTTTGTGAGGCCTGCTCTGTTCTGAGGTCTGTATGCAGTCTGGTGCAGCCTTCTTTCATTGTTCTATTTTAGGGTTAGTTGTATTAGATGTATTTTCACACTGTCTGTGGTTTTGGGAGGAGTTCTCTCTCTCACCTCTCACACCACCATCTTGAGTCTCTGGTTCCCAATTTTTAATTGAGAGTTTGAGAAGGGGAAAGTTGAGCCAGTCGGCTGCCTAGGACAGGTGACAGGGACAAGAGCTCCCCAGCAAGGCCCTCTTTGCGGTCTGCATACCAGGCCTGTCCTGACTTCCATGGAGGGAGAGCTGGAGCCACAGGACGCTGCTACCTGAAGTCAGCGACTAGGCTACAGGGTTTTTGCTTGTTTGCTTTGCTTCCCCTCTTTCAGGATGCCAGCTCTGTAAGAGCGATATCCATGATGTTCACATGTGTATGTTCAGTCCCAAGGGCAGTGCCCGACTCATGACAGGCATCAACAGATGAAGGAAGGAAGGAAGAAATAAACTCTCACCTAATGGGAGTAAATGAGACTCTTTGCTTCTGGAATGTTCCAAATGGCAACCCTTATTACTCCAAATAACTAATAGCATTCTCCATCATTTATTCACCAAACATTTCATGAGTACCTACTATATACCTTGAGTGAAGGCATTGCCTGTCACTCATTACACTTCTCATTTTGTCTCTTCAGAAAATTCTCTCTCTCTAAGAGTTGAAGCCAGAAGCAACCCCATCCTCAATTCTAGGACAAAGTTTCACAGTAATAGTATCTTTCTGAGTATTATTCCAGGGAAGAGCTACCCATTTCCGCACAGAAAGTACTGCTGACCAGACACCGACTACCTTTATGATTAAATTGGTTTTAAAATTCACTCCATATTTCACATGTCAATTCTTACTAGTATATTAGAAGACACTTTCATGAGGTGGAATTAATTTTCCTACTTAATGTATTCTAGGTTATTATTATTATGGGAATGCTAGCAAAAATAAGGCAGAATTCCTATTTCAGGGATTTCCCCCCCAACCCTTTAATCTATTTATTTCCTCAGAGAAGAATAACAATTGATCTCTACCTAATGTAGTGGCCCCTGCTGTTTCTCTAATTCTGAAAGTAAATTGAAATAAGATTTTTAAAGAATAAATACTCTAGGCACTATGCAGATGGTCCCTTCAAAACGGCATTTTTTTTGCCTCATTTTACGATATATGTGAAAGAAAAATAATAGAATGCCCTCCGAATCACATTTTACCTATCATATGGCAGCTGCTCGTATGAATGAAGAAAGTATGCGGAAAATGTTTGAAAAATTTATTTGCAGGTGGCATCACCCTCTTCTTGAGAGGCCCCTCTCAGCTCTCAGTTCAGCTCTCTCTCTTCAGGCAAATGCAGGACTCCTTGGGGACTGAGAAAATGTTTCCCATCCAAGGACAGGTCTTTGTAGGACACTTAGAAAAGGAGAGGAAGAAATAAAAATATTTTCCCAAGTTGTGATGACTTCTGCTCAATAGGAACAAATGTGGAATCTGGAAAGATTCCAATCAGCTTCCTTGAAAAATAATTCCAATGTTTTTCTTATTTTTAAAACACATCTTTCACTCATGCAAGCAACATGAACAAGTAACAGGTAAACTTCATTAACAAAACAGCATGAACATTCAAGATTAAGTATTCTCTTTAAAAGCAAGTTGCTTTTTGAAAAATTCTTAATACCCTCCACTCTCAATTTTATTTAGCTTATTGAGAGTTTTATGGTTTCACAGAAATTTGTTTTTCTACACAGAGATGGGATATGAGTTATTGTTATCATTATTTTAATGTATTGAAAGTCTATTTAAACCCCACTTAACAAAATAATTACTGCTTGGGACGCTCCGTGGTGTTCTGGAACCTTCATTTATATCCTTGAACAGGGCTCTCTGCAGGAAGATATTCTGCCCTGGACCTCAGCAGGGGTAAAATCATGAATGAAGCAAGAATTTCTTTTGCTTGTCTTCCCAGAAGAGAAAAGATACTGCAAAATAAATAAAATGTTTTACTAAAGAGAAAAAAATATATGGTTGTTTCTTTTCCCCACTGCCTGCACAGACACTCCAATGGAAGGACAGAGTGCCAGGACTTTCAGGGGGATTCTAACAAAAACTCAGAAATCACCAGCTTCACAGCACCTTCGCTGGGCCTCGGTTTCCTCATCCTTTAAAGAAGATATAATGTCTGTCTCATAGAGTGGTTTAAATACAATGTAGAGCCCAAGGACAAAACTTGCCACATAGTAAGTGCTCATTAAATGTTAGTTTGTGTTAAAAGTGGAAATAACCCTGTATAACATCGATTATAAGAGTCAATGGTTTGCAGTTAGAGTTGTGTTTAAAATCTCAGTAATTCTAAAAATCTAAAATCTCAGAACTCCTGGGATAAGCACTTGGTCTGGCACTTTCCACAGCTGTTTTATCCTTTAGCAAACACGTAGATTGCTTATTGTTTATGAGTTACTCTGCTAGGAAGGAGAGAGGTCAGGACCCAGGGCCTGCTGTCCAGGTGTTCACAGTCTAAAGAAGAAAGTATTGCTAAACCAGTAATTGCAGTGCAATATAGCCAGTTCTGTAATTATACCTATTATTTATTGACTGTTTTGGGGTGGGTCACATGTTGCAAATGTCCTAATTATCTCTCACAACAAGTCTATGAAGTAGGTACCATTACTTCTATTTTACAGATGAGGACACAGATTCAGAAAGGCTAACTAGCTTGTCCAAGGTCACATAGCTAGCAAATGGTAAAGCTGAAATTTGAACCTGGACTGTTTAAATCCAAAAATCTGTCTTAACCACAACATTATATTGCCTCTCTAAAATGTAAGACAGAAATAATAGCATATATTATTTTTGTTAAAATAATAATATATTGTTAAATATAGGTAGCAAAAATATTCAGAAGCACAGAGGTTCTAATTTTGCCAGAGGGAAGATGGCAGAGCTTCCATGAGGAAGTGATGTGAGTTATCGTCAGAGCTGTTTTCCTGGCTATGTCATGGATTAGAGTCAAGAATATATTTTATTTAGTTTCCCACCCCACCCATCTAATTTTTAACTTTTTCTAATCTGCAATATAGTTTCAAATTTTTTCATCAAGTTACTATATTTCATCACCAAATACATTTAGTCATTGAATACTACCATACTCTTTTTAGGAGAAAGAAAAAAATCACACACACACACCCTAGTATACTAGGGATTCCTTTAAGTAACAAACTCCAATAGATAATGAAACATTTTTACAATGCATAAGTAGTGATACACACCAAAAGGTTATTTAAGGGTAGTCAGTACTACTAATTTTACAGATTCTGTGTTACTGAGTACAATTTACTTCTAAATTCAAGTTTTCTCAAATAAACATTTGTCCCTTTGGAATCAGATTACACATGTTTTTAAAATAACAGACAGCAGAATTCCCTAGGTGTTGTCCTAAAGTCAATGCTTATTAAATTCACCCAGCTGCATCTTGCTACATCTCCAGTAACAAGGTCCTTAAAGACAAGGGCTGCCTGCCCAGGAAGACTCAGAAATTAGGCCTGTGCATGGTAGGTGTTGGCAAATATTTGTTATCCCTTAATGTGAAAAACAAGCACTTGGGGGAATAACAAAAGAGACCAGAGCTGAGAGACTCTTGGACTTACACTATCACCAAAAATGTGTAAACAAAATAACTGCACATCCTATTCCAAGTTTTTCTTTCAAAACTGTTATGTCCAAGGTGCTGAGCGGAAGAAAAGGGGGCAGGAAGGATTACTCTTCAGCCTTGAATATCTTGCAGCTCAGCTGGGGAGACCAGACTCCATAATGCAAGAAAAGTTAACTAGCAATAAGTGTGTAGAATACGCATCATTATTCACAGACTCAAGTGTCCAAGAAATGTGAATTTATTTTTCAGTAATAAAAAAAATGCATTTCTTTAGTATAAAAATTAGTGAATACCATTGACAGCAGGTTCAGATTCTTACATGTGGCAGAAATGTAATCCTAGACAATGCAAAGACCCTCTCTTTTCCTGTCCATGGTATTATCTCTATGTTTTAGGGATCAAGATAATGGGAGGGAGAATGGGGGGATAGGCTGGCATCCACTGAGGTCCGTTGTCTCATCTGGCCCTCAGGGACTGGGCTACCCACATGGCTGTTTGGATGGAACTTTTAAGGTCTGTGTCTGTCCTTGCTGGCAGAGCTCCTCCTGAGGCCCCTGAGTGTGGCCTGAGAGGGCTGTCCAAGGGCCTCTGGCAGTTTTGCACCCTTCATGAGCACACTGGACTCATTCCCCTGTGCCGCATCGAGTTGGGCTGGGCACGCTCTGTGCATGAAGCAGCCTCAGGTCCATGAATCGAGATAAACTTCATAGCCATTTCTATGCTGACATCTTGACACCTCCTCAAGCTCTACCTGCAGCCAGAGAGTTACTTCTCCTTACTCGGGATTTCTGTTGTCTGTCCTCCAACGGTGGGGGTGGGAGGAGGTAAGGAGATCTCTTTTTTTCTCTAGAAGCAAACGTGAAGCTCATGTACTTTGTTTCCCCTCTGACACTCAGGGAAACATAACTCTTGACTCCTCAAACAACCCTTTGGGGAGGAAAATCTTGTTCCCGTGTCATTGTGTATTCTCTCAAATCCATTAACTTCACCTGAGAGCATGTTCCCTGTAGGCTTTCTGCATTTGCACTCAAGTCAGCAAAATACTTCTTTTTTCTCTGAGCTAGTGGATGGCCCGTGTGCTGGCTGCAGAATGGAAGGACTGTAGGGTTACAAGAAAATGCATGAACAAAATCCTCAGATAATAGGTTCAAGTATCTTGCTGCCAATTGTTTAAATGAAAGCTCAAGATAAGAGACGGGCAGGTCTAGGCCGTGGACAGGCCTGGGGCCGGCTAGGGCATGCTCCTGAGAAACTGACCTTCTCTTCACTCAGCCTGGCAGCCAACGCCGGCTTGCCTCATTGTATTGCTCTTCACTTTCTTATGCTTCCCAGGTGTTGCATTTTTCACAGATCGAAGGCTTGTGGCAGCCCTGTGTCAAGTGAGTCTATGGGCCCCATTTTCCCGAACAGCATTTGCTTACTTCATGTCTCTGTGGCACAGCTTGGTAATTTTTGCAATATTTCAAACGTTTTCCCTATCATCGTATTTGTTATGATGACCTATGATCAGTGACTATACTTGCCGAAACCTCAGGTGATGGTTAGCATTTTTTAGCAATAAAGTATTTTAAAATTAAGGCATGTACATTGTTTTCTTAGACATGACGTACACTTAATAGACCACAGTGTGGTATAAACAGAACTTTTATCTGTACAGGGAAACCAAAAAATGCATTGACCTTGCTTTATCGCACTGTCTGCTTTACTGCGGTGGTCTGGCACCAAACCTGCCGTATCTCCAAGGTCTGCCTGTCCCCCGGGATGTGCAGGGGTCGCCTCGGACACGCTCCTTGCTCCTGGTAGTCAGGCACGCAGGTAGCTAGAATCTCCACAATGGTCAGGCAGGAAGAGAGACAAGAATAGAAAGATGCCTTCTGTGATAATGGAAAAGGGACCATCTCCCCCTGCCACCACCCTCATTCTGCAGCAGAAACCCTAGGGAAAACTTCTGGGCATGACACCTCCTGCTGTTACCCCATTTTGTATTGCTCTCTCTTTAAGTTTTTGTATTATTTGCAGCCAGTCGTGTGTGTTTGTGTCGTTCACCCATCGTAGCATATATGCAAATATCACCAAGGTATAAAATTTAATGAGCACATTTTATAAATGTTATTCTTAGCAAGTCCAATCAATGATTTTGAGCAAGTCACTTCACCCCTTTATTTATCCACTCATTTAACAAGTACTTAGCAAGCACCTGACATGTACTAGGCACAGAGCTCACGTCTGGGCCACAAAAAGCAACGCATATACCTTTGCTCCTCTCATGGGGCTTATGATTTGGGGGGAAGACTCAAAGACAAAGTTTTAAAGACCACATGAATATAGGATAACTTGCAATAACTGCTATGAAGGGAAAATTCATGGAACTAGGCTGAGGGCAAAGGAGGCTCTTTTTTGAGGCAGTGACATTAAGCTAATCCCTAAATACTAAACGTTGAGTAGGGGTTAACCTTAGTAGAGCTTTAGGGGCTAGGTGAGGGGTAGCATTTCAGGTCAAGGAAAACAGCATTTTCAAAGGCTTTGAAGCTGAAGATGGGAGCTGGCTGGGAAGAGTCATCAGGGGGTGAGACTGGAAGCAGTGAGCATTATAGACCAGGTTAAGGATGTTTATCTTTTCCCTAAGAACAACTGAAAGTGTTATGTGTAAGTGTGACCTTTTCAGATTTGCATTTTAAAAGATCACTTTCATTTCTCCTTCCCCTCAGCCATCAATAGTTCACATCAGTAACTCAGAACGTTTAGTCTCTGGCCACACCTCCTGTTCTTCCATGGCTGTAGCCCAAACCCCAGGACACTGGTTCCTTCACGGCAGTGAGACCTCCAGAGGCTCTCCCACTCTACTGTGTACATATTCACCCATTCTCTCTTTCCTTCACTTCCCTCCCCACGTAGTTGAAGGGGATCAGAACCTGCCACCCCCAAATATGCTGCTTTGGCATATTGGTTAGTTTGAGCAGAAGGCACTTAAGAACAGCAGTTGCAAGAAAGGCTCTCTGCCCTCTCCCTTTCTACTTAAAATCAGGACATTAATTTTTCGTGAGAAAGATGCCCTCTTTATACCAGGAAAAGGAGAACACTCTTAGTGCTGGAAAAGAGTGAATCTGTACAAACAGCCCTACTAGAATACCCCTACCTTTCATTAGTTCCCTTCATATATTTACTAGTCACTTTCTTCCTACCAGTTCTACAAACATTCTAGAGTCTGCTTCTTCCTCGTCCTTCTGGGGAAGTAGTCCTTCCTCCTGTGTTCTAGATCCTGTCCCTGGCTGCCTTCAAGAATCTTGCTCTCACCTGTATTTTCAACATTTCTCTCTCTCTCTACTGACTTTGTTATATCAGCATTTAAAATTGTTCATGCTTCTCCCATTTGAAAACAGCCCTCCCTCCACCTCACCTTCCCAGCAGAATTTCTAGAAATGTTTTTAGCTTATAGCATCCCAATTTCCTTGCCTCACGCTTAACTTTTCACTCACGGCAATCTGGCTTCAGCCTTCAGTGTGCGATAGGATCTGTTCCCACCAATGTGACCAACGACTTCCTTGTCCCCAGATCCAAAACACATTTTCATTATCAGCTTCTCCGACTTCTCAGTAGCTTTCAATGCCACTGACCCCTTCCTCTGTCATACTCATTTTGGGAGCAGGGGATATCTGGCTTTCCTCCTACACCTCTGACTGTTCCTTCTCTGTTTTCCTTAGTGGTGTTTGATTCCCAGTTTGGAACGTGAAGTTCCCTAGAGTGCTACCCCAGGACACTTTCTTCCTCCTTAGAAGGCCTCATCGGAGTTTCTGGTTCTATCTGTATACTGATAACACCTAAATCTATATGAATAGCCACTGTCTTTCTTTTGAGCTTTACACATATAATTGTTTTAAAATCTCCTCTTGAATATTTGCTAAGTGCTTCAAACTCAAAATATCCTGAAAAGAACACATGAAATTTCCTCCCAAACTGCTGTTTCTCCAGTGTTCTCTGCCTTGGGCAGTGGCAGTATCATCAATTCTCCTGTTTAAGCCAGAAACCAGAACCCTCCCTTTCACACATCTAATCAACGACTCCACGCCTTAAGCATCTCTCAAAGCCACGCACTTCCCACCACTCTGGTTCTAGCTGCCCTTGTCATCCGGCTAAGATACAGAAGCTTCTCATTGGTGTCTCCCAGTCCTTCTTACCTCCTCAGTCCAGCTTCCCCATTTCAGTCATAACCTTTAAAAAAAAAATGTACGTCTGATCATGCCACTTTTCTTTTTAAAATCCTTTATACTCCTTATTGCCCAATAGGCAACCTCTCCAGCTTCCAGCCTCTCTGACCCACTCTTTCTGCCTTTGGCTACGCTGAAAATTTCTGGATTGTTTCAACTGCGCCGATTCCTTCCCACTTAGGGACCTATGCAAATGCCATTTCTTTTCCTGGAATGCTCACCTCCCCCGCCCCCACCCCCACCCCCGTCCTTTTGACTCACTACCTGATTACCTCCTACTGCCGCTTCAGCTTTGACGTTCCCTGACCCACAGACCAGGTTAGTCATCTGCTTCACATTCCTGTAAAACCTGGCACTTGGCACATTTGTGCTGTTTGTTCTTAGGTCCTTATTTGTTTACCATTTCCCCACCTGCTGGATTACGCGCCCCCTGAAGGTGAGGGTCATGCCTGCCCTGCTCGCCTTTGCAGCAGCCGCACCTGGACAAGTGACTAGCTCACGGGAGAGGCTAAGCCTCCATTTCTTCTTCCAATGGCCATTTTACATCTAGTATATAGTCAGGGCTTTGCATTAGCATTAAACACCCGAAACTCAAGGGCATCTCCCTGATGGTATATTCTGAGCCGAATATGTTGATTGCAGTTGAGAGCCCAGCTACGTAAAGGTCACGTTATTAATTCCATTCCTTTGAACCCACATGTGGGCCCCCTGTGAGCAAAGCCCTGGTACAGTGGGTGATGCAGAACGAGGTAGCGCAGCGATCGTCCGCATTTCACAGACTAGGGTCCTGGACCACAGAAAAGTTAAATAACTTGCCCAATGTCGTGCACCTAGGAAGTGGAAGGCCTGGGATTTGAAGAAAACTACACTGGAATTTGGGTTTGAAACAGACCTGCATAGACCCACTATACCACAGGACTCTGCACGGAGAGCTTGCCTCCTCTAAGAGCAGAACAGATGCGCTGCACTGGCCGGTGTCTGACAGCTCCTCAGTTCGCCCTAGATATAAAGCTGTGGGCCTAGGACACTGAAGGCCAGTCCCTGAATGTTTGCCAAGGGTGCCGAGGGCACAATCAGAAATATGCCCACCCACGCCCCTCGTGTAGAGGCACTAGTGCCACCTAGTGGACACAGTTTCCGTGCTCTTGGATCTTCCACTTGATATTTTTCTCTAACATAGCTCCACATTTAATACGGATTTTAAGAACTTGTTATACAGGTTGTTATGTAATGATACGCTTAGGCACTATGCTAGGCTCCTCAGGGATGAATTCCTCTCTCTGTCTTTTCTATTGCATTTAACTTTTATTAGCTCTACAGTGAAGTTTGATAAAAACTAATAGAAGAAACTTTTGTCATTATCATTCAGCACTTTTTTCCTTTTCTCAAAGTAAGAATGGCAAGATTTGTGTGCAAGTAGTTTGAAATTCCGTGCCTCAGTTTCCTTATTTTTAAACTGGCGATAATAGTAGCATTTACCTCAGACGGTTATGATGAGAATGAAATAAATCTGTATAAAATGATAGGGCAGTACCCAGCACATAATAAACACTCAGTTAGTTTTATCTATCTGTTATTTTTATTACCCCAAAGGGAAATTGGATACTTTTCTAAAAGATTAAGACACAGATAAACACTTGACTGTCTGACATGCTCCAGAGTCATTCCTGTTGAAAACATGGATGGTAGCAGAGATACCCTCAACTATTATAACTAAGCATAAAATTATGGATTAAAGTTATCATTTATCTCATAAAAATTTCCTGGGTCTCCACTATATGCTGAGAAAGGCTGGAAAGCAATGGGAGGGACAGGAGTCCTTAACCCCAAAGCACTTAGAGTCTGGGGATAGAATGAGTAAGCTGAACAAGTAAGCCAGGCATGCCAGTGCTCGGTCAGGGGGGCGCAGGGCCCTGTGAGCGGACGGCGGAGGTGCCGACACAGCTTCCTGGGAAGGCTGCGGGGAGAGTACTTCGTGGCTGGTGAGGTGTGTTTGGCCCTGGCAGCCCCTGCAAATTCTCTCCCCCACTAGAGGCATCCTCCTCTTCGAGCCAACTTCCTTTACCACCTTGAAACTCCTCTCTCTCTTTTCAGGTAACTGCCAACTCATGCTTGCTAAAATGTACACAACTACATTTTAAGCTATTACCTACTAGTATGACCCTTCCAAGAGGTATTTATAGTTTAAGGAAGAAGCCTAGAAGATCTCTCATGGTCTGAGCCCCAGACCAAAAGATCACCAAATGTTCTTTTATACCTTAAGATTCTTAGTTAAACTTAATTCAACAACATAGTTTATAGAATGGTGTCCAAGTGACCATTAGGCAAAATAATGAATTTTAGTAAGTAATATAATTTCATGTTCTATTAAATGTGCTTTTAGATGTTCTATTAGAAGTGCTTTGAAAGAGGAAAATAACATTATGCAAATATAAAATACTATTCCCTCTCTATATGCATCCTCACTCCTTCCTGCCGCAGGTCTTGCGAGGTTCAATTTGGGACTGTTTCTGGTCCCTGGGTTCAGATATCATAATAGCTGTCATATAAATGAGCTCCATAAGTCAGAGTTGCTTTTGTGAGATAAATACTGCCTGACTTTCTGAAAAGATCTCCTTGGATAAAATATTGAGCTGAAAGATTTTAGTTACATCTGTATTACTCTTCACTACTAAATAATATCACAACACTAACAGGTTTTTGTTCTTCTGATTTAAACGTTAAAATTGTATTTTGTCATTTTTGTCAGCTTATCTGTCTGCTTCCTGTCTCAAGCTTCTCTTCCCCACCATCTATCAGGAGGAGATAAAAAAATAAAAATAAGGCAAAACTCTCCAATTCAGAGAGGAAAACTCCAGAGTAGGAGTATACAGTCAAATAAAATTAATGACTAGGTGAACAGGGATGCATAGGAATGTGTGTCAGCCCATCAGGTCGGCCACAAAATCCAGAACCTGTCATATCCTGTTAGGGCTAAGTCTCAGGCCTTCATCTAGCATCAAATAGTAAATCCTACAACCTCAGCTCCCCAAATCCCCAAGCCAGCAAATCCCTCCCCGCACAACGCTTCCTGCCTGACGTTTGTCAGAATTTCCACTGGGGAGGATGGCACAATGGAGCCTCGCCCCTCAAGTCCTCCACTCCCGGTGACCCATGCCCTCCCTCCTTTCCCTAATCTATTCAGTGGGAGACAAACAGTATCTCCTCCTCAGAATAAGGTAGGGAACCCTGTTATAACCTACATTCCATTAGGAAAATAATACAGCATTAATGCAAGGTGCCTAGTACAGAACTTTCACATAATAGGCACTAAATAAATGCTAACATAACTGAACGCAATAGTCAGGCCATAGCCAGGTAGAGGCATGAGGAACCACGGGAGCCTATTCCACCACTGATGAACGCGGCTAATTTTATCCAAGATACTTTGTCTTCCAATAATTGGTTTTCTGTCTCTCAAACAGTTTGCAAGCAACCAGTCATGCTCGACCTAAGGAAATCACTCAGTTAAATGAGTAGGAAGGTGGGCAGGGGTATTGACCCTCAAAAGATGACTTGAATTAACCTGACAATTACTGTACTCCACCTGTATTTGTATTTTCACAAGTGATCACTTTGTATTTTTTTAACATCCGCTATGTGTTTTTTTCCTGATCCAGTGAGCTGAACCAATTCCCAAATCTAAGTGGCTTAACATGAATGTCCTCCTGGCTAGCAAAATGCTTCTTCTAAATCACTCTACTTTGCTCAGATTGCCTAATGCAGGTCAGCATGAGGACTTGGGGGAGTACCTAGATTCCCCTTCCAGTGAGTGGCTATTTCAAGCCAACCACAAATTGCAAGTTAATTGCTCTAGTTTCAATAAAACTGGCTAATTTAACTTCATATTTTGATGCTAAAAATCTCCCCTAGTGTAGACAGCCTAAATTAACTACAGTTTGCAAGTATTGCCCAAATTATTGGGTCTTTCCAAAGTTACTCTGAAAACAATAGTGATGTTGTATGGACAAATTACAAAAAGATGGTGAGACTTTTGTTTAAAATCAAATGTGGGGAAAGTTTGGGTGCGGTGAATTAAAAAGCAAATTTAAGCCATTATGACCTAGAGGGAAGGATTGGTATTAGAGTTAAAAAAAAACAAGATCTGAGTATTGGTTCAGCTACCTGGAAGGACCATAAAGTACCACACCTTAAACACCACTCAAAGTGCCTCACTTTTATTTACTTATCTGTAAAAGTCACAGAGCAGGCCTTCTAGGAAAGAGGTGTATGGGTTTGCTTTTTCCTGTTCCCTGGAAACCACAGGGACCAACCAGCACATGGAGGCTCAAAACACAGACTATTTATATCAATAAACTAAACAAACAGTTTTATATCTCCAGTATTAGGAATCTCACAGAGGGCACATTTCTAAAGTAGCCCTTGCTATATATTTCTTCTAAATGATCCCTTGGTCTCAGCAATTCTGCCTTTGAAACAGTTCACATTGATTCTTTCTTTTCCCTGCTGCCCTAATGCAGGTCCTCATCACCTCTTTTCTAGACTGACAATCATCTCCGACTGATCTCCGTGCCCCAGGCCTGCTCTCACCCCATCTTCTTCCACAAGGCTGTCACACACCGGTATCTAAAGCCCCAAACCAAACAAAGCTAAACAATATACTGCTTATTCAGAGGAGATAAAACAATTCTTCAAAAGGCAAGGGAATCATGAACACAAAATATGTAATATTGGTAACCTCTTAAGGGAGGCAAGACACAGGGAAGAAGCATACAAACAGACTGATGGAAATGTTTTAGTTCTTAAGTTGGATAATGTTTTACGTACATTGGATAATGAGTTTGCAGGGATTCATTCTACTATATATGAGACATACTCTTTTTTAAGTAGCCAAATATTATGTAATATAATGCCTTTTGTAAGGTGAGGTAAAGCTGAGTTAAAGGAAAGTGTTAAGTAAACATATGTTACAGGTACTATACATTATATATGGTGATAATGTGAAAGTGGTAAGAACATAACCAAAATTTAGGAAACATGGGCCTATGGAAACAAATCTGTATTTCTTAGCAGATCATAAAAAGCATAGTGTGGCCCAGGTTTACTTTTCCCACAATTTCTTCTCACTACCTCCCTTCCAAACCTACCAAACTAACCATAATCTTTCATGCTTCTCTGCCTTTTCCCATGCTGCTTCCTTCTGCTGAACTATCTACTTACTCTCTCTGCTTGAAGAACTCTTATACATTCTAGAAAACCCAGCTTACATGTGCCCTTCCCCAGATACTGAGATACCATAATACTTCCATTACAGTTTTGCCTTCTTTACATTTCCAGCACATCCTGTTACCCATGCTCTGTTACTGCACTCATGCATTGTATATGTGTTTTTGTTTATTTATCAATCTCTCCATCTAAATGATAAGTTCCTTGAGACCAAAACATATGCAACCTTGCTCCTGCAGTACCTAGGGCATTCCATGGCACTGTTACTCCACAAGGAGCTGAGGAACCACTCTCAATAAACATCCAAAAGCGTATGACTAAACCTTCCCCTATTTGAGTTGCACTGTGACTTCCAGCTCACATAGACTCCCACAGAATATAGCAATTTGAAGGCTAATTCTGCAATCAGAGGTTGTTTAAAGACACAAAACACACAGCAAACACATAAAAGAAAGGAAAATTTACAGAGGCAAAAAGCCACTCAGCCCAGAGTGTTCTCGATGTTGGAAGCTGCACCAGAGAAAGACTGAAAAACTATCATTTCAACACACAGACTCCTGTTCTCCATGGGCAGGTAGGCATTCAGAAATGACTGGGACCTGCTATCCTTAACTCACAGAAGCTTCCAAAGCTTCAGCGATTCAGGGAGACTGACAGTGGAGTTAGGGGTTGGCCAAGGGACGTAACAGATGGAAACGAGAACAAACATGAAGTCTCACCACCAATTTCATGAACATTTACTTTCCATGGCAACAAAATGTGAGAACTTGGCATGAGCTGTAGCCACATTGGGATCGTTGACCTTTGAAGCACAGATCTAGGGAATAGTGATGCTTGCATGAGCAGAGCTGGGTTTGGGTAAAAACAGTGGATTAAGGGTAGCTTATCGTGGAAGGCCTTCCATTTTCCTTCATCATTCATTCAACAATGATTTATTGAGCACTACTATTTGACAGGCATGATCCAAGTGCTAGGAGATACTGAAGATTATTAAGATTTAGTCCTTTATTTAATGAACTCAAAATCTACTGGGGGGCAAATATGACACATATACAAATAATTACAAGTTAGAATTGATCATTACTCTGTGAATATGAAGTATAAACTAAGAGAGATGAAAATATAAGGAGAACTAAGTCACAATTTAAAGGTATTGACAAGGAAAGAATAATAAAAGAGGTGACATATCATCTGAGTACTGAAGAAGGTGTGGAATTTTAACAGATATAGACAAGGATGAGATCCTATAAGAGAGAAGGAATAATGTGAGCAGGGAGTAAATTCTGAGAATCTAGTACATAGTGCATTCTTTCATTCTGGAAGATTCATCCGGTCTTACTGGATGATTCATCGAGACTCACCGAGTCTGTCCCAAAAAACAAACACTTCTATATAATAATACTTCTTTACACTACTTAGAATAATTTGGCCACAATAGAGAAAAATAAAAGTCATATACCAGCCCCACAATTGTGCACTGTAGGAAAATTATGTATTGCTAAATAATGTTGACTTTCACGCTTGATGTAATAATAGAGAATACAAATGTGGAATTGGTTTTATCAATGTATTTTGAAAAGGGATTTAGGGGTTTAGATTGGACTAATCACAATTCATATTCATAATACACTTCCCTTGTGAATGCATGGAAACCTTCATTTATTTGTTTGCTTATTAGATAGTTATTTTAATAATGTATAAAATTTCTGATTTTGGCAAAAATGACAGAGTAACAGGTATTAGACTTATGCTCCCACTGTTAACAAATAGAAAACTGACAAAATGCAGGAAAAAACAAGCTTTCAGATATTGGAGATAAGCAGTGCAGTTAAGTGATCTCTGAGGAAAAAGAATCAAAGTTGTCCGATGATCACTTTGGCTTTCTACATAGAGGCACTTTCTGGGTCATGCTTCAAGGTAAGGGAATCTAAGCAAAGGTTAGAGGACTCAATGAGTTGCAGACACAGAAGTCAGAAAGATGACAAAATCCAGACACACAACAATTTAAAATGACAGTATACAGCATCTAATTAAACCAAAAAGGTCACACTAGACAGAAAACCAAGCTCCAGTTATTTTCTGTCTGAAAGAAATACACTTCAAATCTAAAGACATAGACAGGTAAAAATGAAAAGATGGAAAAAGATATGGCATGTAAACACTAATCAAAGGAAAGCTGGAGTGGAGATATTAATATCTGATGAAGTAAATTTCAGAAAAACAGAGTATTATGAGGGATAGAGAAGGAAATTTCATAATAATACCGGAATCAATTCATTAAAAATCCTAAGTATGTATGAAACTTACAACAGAGGTTCAAATACACAATACAAAAACTAAAAATGAAGAGAAATAAACAAATCTACAGTATTTTTCAATACTACACTATAAATAACTGATAGAACTCATGAGTAGACACAAAATCTGTGAGAATACAGAAGACTTCACCCCACCAAACAAGATGATTTAGTTAACATTTATGGAACAACCCAAACAGTAAAATACACATTTAAAAAAATTGTACATGGAATCTTACCAAAAAAGATCATATTCTGGGCCACAAGAATGCCTCAACTTCAAAATGATGAAGGCAGAGAAAATGTTTTTAGAATAGGATGACACCAGAATCAATAACAGAAAGATATTTGGAAAATCCAGAATATTTGAAAATTAAAAAACACACTTCTAAACAACTTGTGCATCAAATAAAAAACACAAATTAGTTAAAAAATATTAGAACTGAATTAAAATTATGACATATCAAAACTTAGACACAGTTAGAAGTGTTTAAAGGTAAATATATAGTATTAAATGCTTATATTAAAAAAGATAAAAATCTTAAGTCAATGAGCTAAACATGTATTTAAGAAGCTACAAGAGAAGAACAAATTAACCTCAAAGTAAGCAGAAGAAAGGAAATAATAAAAATAAGAGCAGAGATCAATGGAATAAAACAGAAAAAATAATAGACAAATCAATGAAAGCAAAAAATTATTTTTTATAAAGATTAGTGGGAAAAAAATAGGGAAAACATCACCTGCCAATACAGGGAAAAAAGAGAGGGAGCATTATTAAAGATCCTATAGGCATTAAAATGATAATAAAAGAATAATACAAATAATTATGCCGGTAGATTTCATAACTGAGATGAAATGGGCACATTCCTCGGAATACAAACTACTAAAGTTCATTTAAGGTAACATGAATCACATTATCCATTATTTTAAAAACTGAATCTGTAGTTAAGAATATTCCCACACACAAAGGAGATTGGGAAAGTAAGTATCCTGGCCATTTCAGCTTCTATGGTGGGAGGAGGGCTCTACCATTCACCAAGACTGCTAACAAGGGGAAAGGGTCCCCAAAGTAGGAATTATGAGAAAAGCGTTCAGATTCTGAGCAGTCAATAACAGTTACAAAAGCACATCACATAGAGTTCCGGGAAGATGGCAACGTGAGCAGGGCGGCGGAAATCTCCTCCCCAAACCATGTATGTCTATGAAAATACAGCAAATACAACTATTCCTAAAAGAGAGATCAGAGTATACAGGACAGCGCAGAGCCTGCATCTGCACCTGGGAGGACTCGGCACCACACAAGGCGGGAGTAACAGAGGAAGAAGAGAGAGAAAAAGGGATAGAAAGTGTCTTTGAAGAAATAATTGCTGAAAATTTCTCCATGCTGGGGAAGGAAATAGTCTCGCAGTCCATGGAAGCACACAGATCTTCCAACACAAGGGACCCAAGGAAGACAACACCAAGACACATAATAATTAAAATGGCAAAGATCAAAGATAAGGACAGAATATTAAAGGCAGCTAGAGAGAGAAAAAAGATGACCTACAAAGGAAAACCCATCAGACTATCAACAGACTTCTGAACAGAAACCTTACAGGCCAGGCCAGAACAGAATGGCATGATATATTTAATGTAATGAAACAGAAGGGCCTCGAACCAAGAATATTGTATCCAGCACGATTGTCATTTAAATATGACGGAGGGATTAAACAATTTCCAGACAAGCAAAAGCTGAGAGAGTTTGCCTCCCATAAACCACGTCTACAGGACATCTTAAATGGACTGCTCTAGAGGGAAGCATTCCTAAGGCTAAAAAGATGTCACCAGAGAAAATAAAATCATAGCAAAGAAAGCAGACCATCCAAATACTAACTAAAGGCAAAGAATAAAACCCCTAGTATATAAAGAATGGAGAAGGAAGAACAAGAAGGGAGAGAAATAAAGAAACATCACACGGTGTTTACAATAACTTAACAAGAAAGTTAAGTGAGATTGTTAGAGAGTAAAGAAGCAACCCTTGAACCTTTGGTAACCAGGAATCTAAAACCAGCAATGGCAATAAGTACATACCTATCGATAATCACCCTAAATGTAAATGGACTAAATGCACCAATCAAAAGACACAGAGTAAAAGAATGGATAAAAAAGCAAGACCCATCTATATGCTGCCTACAAGAAACTCACCTCAAACCCAAAGATATACACAGACTAAAAGTGAAGGGATGGAAAAAGATATTTCATGCAAACAACAAAGAGAAAAAAGGAGGTGCTGCAGTACTTGTATCAGACAAAATAGACTTCAAAACGAAGAAAGTAGCAAGAGATAAAGAAGGACATTACATAATGATAAACGGGTCAATCCAACAAGAGTATATAACCATTATAAATATATATGCACCCAATACGGGAGCACCAGCATATGTGAAACAGATACTAACAGAATTAAAGGAGGAAATAGACAGTAATGCATTCATTTTAGGTGACGTCTACACACCACTCACTCCAAAGGACAGATCAACCAGACAGAAAATAAGTAAAGACACAGAGGCACTGAACAACACACTAGAACAGACGGACCTCACAGACATCTACAGAACTCTACACCCAAAAGCAACAGGATACACATTCTTTTCAAGTGCACATGGAACATTTTCCAGAATAGACCACATACTAGGCCACAAAAAGAACATCAGTAAAGTCAAAAATATTGAAATTCTACCAACCAACTTCTCAGATCACAAAGGTATAAACTAGGAATAAATTTTAGAAAGAAACCAAAAAGTCTCTCAAATACATGGAGACTTAACAACATTCTCCTAATTAATCAATGGGTTAACGACCAAATCAAAACAGAAATCAAAGAATATATGGAAACTAATAACAACAACAATACAAAGCCACAACTTCTGCGGGATGCAGCAAAGGCAGTTCTAAGAGGAAAGTATATTGCAATCCAGGACTATTTAAAGAAGGAAGAACATTCCCCAATGAATAGTCTAAAGACACATTACTGAAATTGGAAAAAGAAGAAAAAACGAGACCCAAAGTCACCAGAAGGAGGGACATAATAAAGATCAGAGAAGAAATAAATAAAATTGAGAAGAATAAAACAAAAGAAAAAAAAATCAATGAAACCAAGAGCTGGTTCTTTGAAAAAATAAACAACATAGATAAACCCCTAGCCACACTTATTACGAGAAAAAGAGAATCTACACACATAAACAGAATCAGAAATGAGAAGGGAAAAATAATGACAGACCCCACAGAGATACAAAGAATTATAAGAGAATAGTATGAGAATCTATATGCTAACAAGCTGGAAAACCTAGAAAAAATGGACAACTTCTTAGAAAAATACAACCTTCCAAGACTGGCCAAGCAAGAAACAGAAAAACTAAACAGACCAATCACCAGCAACAAAATTGAAGCGGTAATTTAAAAACTACCCAAGAACAAAATGCTCAGACCAGAGGGATTCACCTCTGAATTCTACCAGACATATAGAGAAGAAATAACACCCATTCTCCTTAAAATTTTCCAAAAAATAGAAAAGGAGGGAATACTTCCAAACTCATTCTACGAAGCCAGCATCACTCTAATACCAAAACCAGGCAAAGACCTCACCAAAAAAGAAAATTAAAGACCAATATCCCTGATGAACGTAGATGCAAAAATACTCAACAAAATATTAGCAAATGAAATTCAAAAATACATCAAGAGAATCATACACCATGGTCAAGTGGGATTCATCTCAGGAATGCAAGGATGGCACAACATTCGAAAATCCATCAACATAATCTACCACATCAACAAAAAAAGAACAAAAACCACACGATCATCTCCATAGATGCTGAAAAAGCATTTGACAAAATTCAACATCCATTCATGATAAAAACTCTTAACAAAATGGGTATAGACGGCAAGTACCTCAACATCATAAAGGCCATATATGACAAACCCACAGCTAACATCATACTTAGCAGCGAGAAGCTGAAAGCTTTTCATTTAAGATCGGGAATAAGACAGCAATGCCCACTCTCTCCACTGTTATTCAACATAGTACTGGAGGTCCTAGCCATGGCAATCAGACAAAACAAAGACATACAAGGCATCCAGATAGGTAAAGAAAAAGTCAAATTGTCACTATTGGCAGATGACATGATACAGTACATAAAAAACCCTAAAGACTCCACTCCAAAACTACTAGAACTAATATCTGAATTCAGCAAAGTTGCAGGATACAAAATTAACACACAGAAATCTGTTGCTTTCCTATAAACTAATGATGAACTAACAGAAAGAGAAATCAGAAAAACAATTCCATTCACAATTGCATCAAAAAGAATATATTACCTAGGAATAAACCTAACGAAGGAAGTGAAAGACCTATACTCTGAAAAATACAAGACACTCCTAAGAGAAATTAAAGAAGGCCCTAACAAATGGAAATTCATCCCATGCTCTTGGCTAGGTAGAATAAATATTGTCAAAATGGCTATACTACCTCATGCAATCTAGAGATTCAACACAATCCCTATCAAAATACCACCAGCTTTCTTCAATGAACTGGAACAAATAATTCTAAAATTCATATGGAACCACAAAAGACCCCGAATAGCCAAAGCAATCCTGAGAAGGAGGAATAAAACAGGGGGAATTACACTTCCCGGCTTCAAGCTCTACTACAAAGCCACAGTAATTAAGACAATACGGTATTGGCACAAAAACAGACCCACAGACCAGCGGAACAGAATAGAAAATCCAAACATTAACACAAACATATACAGTCAATTAATATTTGATAAAGGAGCCTTGGATATACAATGGGGAGATGACAGCCTCTTCAGCAGCTGGTGTTGGAAAAACTGGACAGCTACATGTAAGAGAATGAAACTGGACTACGGTCTAACCCCATACACAAAAGTCAACTCAAAATGGATCAAAGACCTGAATGTAAGTCATGAAACCATAAAACTCTTAGAAAAAATATAGGCAAAAATCTCTTGGACATAAACATGAGTGACTTCTTTATGAACATATCTCCCCAAGCTAGGAAAACAAAAGCAAAAATAAACAAGTGGGACTATATCAAGCTGAAAAGCTTCTGTACAGCAAAGGACACCATCAGTAGAACAAGAAGGCATCCTACAGTATGGGAGAACATATTCATAAATGACATATCCGATAAGGGGTTGACATCCAAAATATATAAAGAACTCATGCACCTCAACAAACAAAAAGCAAATAATCCATTTAAGAAATGGGCAGAGGACATGAATAGACACTTCTCCAAAGAAGAAACTCAGATGGCCAACAGGCACATGAAAAGATGCTCCACATCGCTAGTCATCAGAGAAATATAGATTAAAACCACAATGAGATATCACCTCACACCAGTGAGGATGGCCAACATCCAAAACACAAACAACAACAAATGTTGGCGTGGATGTGGAGAAAAGGGAACCCTCCTACACTGCTGGTGGGACTGCAAATTAGTTCAACCGTTGTGGAAAGCAGTATGGAGGTTCCTCAAAAAACTCAAAATAGAAATACCATTTGACCCAGGAATCCCACTCCTAGGAATTTACCCTAATACTGCAGCATCCCAGTTTGAAAAAGACAGATGCACCCCTGTGTTTATCGCAGCACTATTTACAATAGCCAAGAAATGGAAGCAACCTAAATGTCCATCAGTAGATGAATGGATAAAGAAGATGTGGTACATATACATAATGGAATATTATTCAGCCATAAGAAGAAAACAAATCCTACCATTTGCAACAACATGGATGGAGCTAGAGGGTATTATGCTCAGTGAACTAAGCCAAGCCGATAAAGACAAGTATCAAATGATTTCACTCATATGTGGAGTATACGAACAAAGAAAAAGCTGAAGGAACAAAACAGCAACAGACTCACAGAACCGAAGAACGGGCTAATAGTTACTAAAGGGAAAGGGACTGGGGAGGATGGGTGGGAAGGGAGGGACAAGGGGGGAAACGGGGCATTACGATTAGCAGATGTAACGTTGGTGGGGCACGGAGAGGGCTGTACAACTCAGGGAAGACAAGTAGTGATTCTATAACATCTCACTATGCTGATGGACAGTGACTGTAATGGGGTTGGTAGGGGGGGACCTGATGAAGGGGGTAGTTTAATCACCATAATATTGCACATGTAATTGTAGATTAATGATACCAAAATAAACTATAAAAAAATAATAAAAAAGAATATTCCCACAAAAAAATTCCAAACTGAGGTGACTTCTCTGGTGAATTTCTACAGAAGACAAGGATTAAATAATGCCAATTCTATACAGACTCTTCCAGAAAACTGAAGAGGCAGAACAATTTTTAACTCATTCTATGAGGCCAGTATTACCTTAATACCAAACCAGACAAAGCATTACAAGAAAAGAAATTACAGATCAATATTCCTCAATAAATAAATGCAAAAATTATTTTTAAAACATTAGCAAAATAAAACCAACCATATAGAAAAAGAATAACATATCATAAACAGGTAGAGCTAATTCCAGGAATGTTAAGGTTGTTGCAATATTCAAACTCAATGAATGTAACTCACTACATAAATGTATGAAAACACATAAACCATATCATCATCTCAATAGATCACAGAAAAAGCATTTGAAAAGTCCAACACCTATGAGAGATAAATATACTCAGCAAAGTAGGAATAGATGGGAACTTCCTCAAATTGATAAAGATCATCAATAAAAAAACCTATAAATAACATCATCTTTAATGGTGAAAAACTGAATGCTTTCCCCTTAAGATTGGGAATAAGGGAAGGATGTCCATTCTAACCATTTCTAGTCAGTGTTGTACCGAACGTCCTAGCCAATGTAACAAAGCAAGATAAAGAAATCAATAGGCCATAAAATTGGCAAGGAAGATGGTAAAACACGCACAATAGTGTCCACATAGAAAATTACAAAGTATCTTTAGAAAAGATACCAGGAAGAATAAGTATGTTAAGCAAGGTTCCAGGACAAGGTCAACATAAAAAAATCAATGATATTTCTATGTATTAGCAGCAAGCTTAAACAATACTACTTATGATAGCATCACATAAATGGAAGCAACAAAACATTGTTATGAGAAATTAAAGATCAGTAAAGGGGCCTTGATCATCCTGATGTCACTCTCATTAGAAAGCTACAGTCACTAAGATCATTTTGTATTTGTAAAGAAATACATAAACTAACTAGTGGAGCACTCGCAAACCTTTCCCACACACGGATGGAAACTTGGTGATGACATAAGGTATGTCACTAGGGAAAGAAAGGTATGCAAAAAAGTGATATTGAATACCTACTCTTGTCACATACAAAAATCAACCCAAGATAGATTAAGTATTTAAAAATTTTTTTTGACTTAAAATTTATAGTATACCATGAAAGTATGATTTAGATGTTCCCTATGGGATAGGGAAAGGTTTCTTATGTAGTATTTTTTTAAAGCACCTGCTACAAACATTGATAAATTATATTAACATTAATATATTTTGTTTATCAAAAGATATCTTAAAAAGCAAAAGAAAGAAATGAAATAAAATGAAAAGAGAAATACTGAGAAAATACTTGAAATACACATATGAATAGTATCAAAAATATATAAGGACTTGCTACCAATTAATATGAAAAATATATAAAATGATAAAAAAGAACAAAAGAAATTAAAAAGCATTTATCAGAAGCAGATACAGCCAATGAACATATGAAGAAGTATTCAATATCACTGATCAGAGAAACACAAATAAAGACCCCAATGAGATACCATTTTATACCTACTTGATTGATAATAATACAAAAGAAATATTAAAATATCAAACAATAAGAGTTCATGTATTCCAGTTTGGCTGAAGAGTAGAATGTATATTATGTAATAATTTATAAAGGCAGTTTGAGACTAACCCATGGAGACTATTAAACAGTAGTCTCAGTAGTTTAATTCTAGGTATCTGAGGCTGTAAGGTAACCTCTGGGTGCTCAGCCCCTCTCAGTGAAATGCGGAATACCTTCCCCCCAGAGTAGTGAT
Organism: Smutsia gigantea; assembly: GCA_032199065.1. Lineage (NCBI taxonomy): Eukaryota > Metazoa > Chordata > Mammalia > Pholidota > Manidae > Smutsia > Smutsia gigantea. The sequence goes on along the minus strand of JAVSCE010015765.1, from coordinate 163,471 downwards.
CTATGACTCAGGCTTTCAGCGCGTCTCTGTCTTCCTCTCAAACCACTGGCCACATGTTTTATTGCACAGAATGTAAAGCATAAAAGAAACTTTCTCTTTTGCATTTAAATTTTCACTTTGACATGAAGCTTTCAGTACTTCAACCCAAAGGAATGAGGAAGATAGGGATTGCAGGTGGGGGAAATTTTTATTTACTGTTTCAATAAAACAGATACCTTTACTGACTGAATGCATCTTTTGGTCTCTCTCTTGCAAATGCCTGAAAAGCCCCACAGGAAATGGATTAGATTTCATCACTTTAGATTAAAAAAAAATGTTTGTCTAAGAACTCAAATTACAGAAAGGGTAAGCAGTGATTAAACCGTGTTCCATATAAACAATAATGCCATCTTCTATTACAAAATATACCTTTTCAAAGTACCTTCATATACTTTTTTGTACTCACAGTTCAGTGAGGCAGGGTAAATATTATTTCCATATGATGAATGAGACACTGAGACACAAAGATTACATGACTTGGCTTAAAATGAATGAGCTGTGAATGGGAAAGCTGGGCCCTAAAACAGCTGTCCTCATTCACAGACTCCAGCTTCTCATTCTCTCTGCCCTCTCTTCTCTCTTCTGTCTGCTTCCTTCTTCTCTTTCTTACTGTTTTTAAGTATTAATTTTAGTAGTTTTTAAGGTAAATATTTAATGTTGAGGATTTACAAAGCATAAAGAAGAAATTAAAATCACACACAATCCTACCACTCAGATAACTACTAGTGAAATACTTTTTTAGTCTTGTTCTTTGCACATATATATTTTTAAAATAGGAACAAAACATATATAACTTATGTTACATTTCTTCACTTGATATAATGTAAATATTTTCCCAAATTGTTAAATATTTTTCAAAACACAAATTTTGTTGGCTTCCTACTATTCAGTGTATGTACATACTATAAAGTATTTACCCAGTCCACTCTACTATTGAGGATTATTTTCAACACTTCACTATTAAGAACAATAGAACACTGTATATATGTAAATAAATCTTTGTGTACATCGCCAATATCTTTCATAATGAAAAATTCCTAGTAGTAGAATTTGGGGGGCACTTTTTGTGTACTCTAAAATTCCATTGTTGACTATGTGTTCCACTTCCATGGATCTTTGCCAATACTGCTATCATTAAAAAAAAATCATTCATTTATTAGTTTACCAAATTTTTGATGAGCAATTCCTATGTGCCTAGCACAGAGTTAGGTCCTCCCTTCAAGAAATTCCAGTCTACTGGTAGTTACAGTCAAGTGAATCACATACTATATCTCTATACTTGCCCACTACTCTGGAAACACAAAGGAAAGATCCACTCTCTTGGGGGAACCATGGAAGGCGTCCTGGTAGCAGTATGCTGAGTTGAGACTTCATGGATGAGTAGGAGATAGCTGGATTAAGCAGTGGGAAAAGATTCTAGGCTGAAGGAACAGTACACACAACTGGAAGAGTGAATATTGTCTATGGGTCCAGAGGCCTTCAAGTAAATAAAACCTAGCTCACACTAGCTAAGCCACAAGACAGTTTGTTATCTTGCATAAGTAGGTCCTGTGCAGTGGGGGCCTCATGTGCAGGGGCAGAGCACACACAGATTCAGCTCCCAATCTTTGTGTGGATCAGGCTCTTCTCTTCTCCTTGCATTCTGCTCTATCCTCAGCATAAGAAAAGACTGTCTTCCTTCCACATGACTCTTTTAGGAGGAAAAAAATCCTTCTCTCTTGATCCAAAGCAGTCTTCCCTTTACATCTTATTGGACAGAATGGGGTAAGATGCTCCTTCCCAATCAAACGCTGGAAGGAAAGTGAGATTACTATGCTTGGTAAGACTAATGACTCAGGGAGTTGGGGGGTCACCACCACATCTGCTGCATGAGGAAAGCAAAGAGGTCAGTATGGCTGCAGCACAGAGTGAGGCAGTGAGTGGCAAGAGATGAGGCGCTGGAAGCTACTGGGGGGAAGACTGTTTCATGAAGGAGGTGGCGGGGGTATCAAATGCTACAGGGAGGTCAAGTGACAGGGGGTTTCAAAGTGCCCTTTGCAATGACTATCAAGTGATCTCTGGGGCCCTGAGAGCAGTTTAGTCATGATGGGTGATGTCAGACTTTTAGAGGCTTGGACACTAAGTGAGACATGAGGAAGGAAAGGTCACAAGCATAGATAATCTTGCAAGAAATTAGGTGGTGAGACTTCTAGGAAGATGGCGGCCTGAGCAGGGCGGTGGAAATCTCCTCCCAAAACCATATATATTTATGAAAATACAACAAATAAAACTATTCCTAAAAGAGAGACCAGAAGATATAGGACAGCACCCAGCCTGCATCTACACCTGAGACGACTTGGCACCTAGCGAAGCGGGTAACATACGGAACCGCCATCCGGCGGGACCTGAGCACTCCCCCACCCCAGCACACAGGTGGGAGAAGAGGATTCAGAGCAGGGAGGGAGTGGAAGCACAGGCCTGCAAAATAACCAGCCCTGGTGATCTGCGCTGGGAGCACTGACACACATCGCATGGTGTATCGGAGATTGGAGAGACAGAGGGTGCAGGATCTGAGCCGGGGAATGCACCCGGGTCCTCTCAGCCGGCTCCCCGGAACAAAAGAAAAGCGCACACTTTTTTAGCGGTCTTAAAGTGACAGGGGCCCAGTGGAGGAGCAGGATCTTCCCAGCACACTCAGCCCAGCAGGCTGGGAGTCCTGGGGAATTTCGGACCCCTTGGCTGATGACGGGAAAAAGTAGCCTTATTTAGACTTCCCACAGAGATCAGCAGCCTCCCATTCGTTCCCGCCCCGGCCAGAGCTACAAAGGGCACTTCAGAGTGGTGTGGCCATGGCTGCAGAATAGTGGAGCAACAGCGCCACCTACAGCATCCTCACAGAATCCACTCCTGGCCGGTGTTTTCTTTTCTTTATTTTTCTTTCTTTCTTTCTTTTTTTCTTTTTAAAAGTCTTAAAGAGCCCAGTTGACATATGTGGCACCTACCAGCGAGCACTTCTATCACCATGAAAAGACAGAGGAATGTGATACAAACAAAGCTTACCCAGACCCAGACAACCCCAGAGAGGGAGCCTGATGGGATGGACATGCACAATCTTCCTGAAAAAGAATTCAGAATAAAAGTCATAACCATGCTGATGGATCTACAGGGAAATATGCAAGAGCTGAGGGAAGAAGTGAGGGGAGTAAGGAAAGACAATGCAGAAATCAGACAAGCCATTGACAGGCTTAGCAGCAGACTGGACGAGATGCAAGAGACTGTTAATGGAATAAATATCAGACAACAGGAATACAGAGCAGCTGAGGCAGAGAGAGATAAAAGGATCTCTAGGAATGAAAGAATATTAAGAGAACTGTGTGACCAATACAAACAGAACAATATTCGTATTATAGGAGTACCAGAAGAAGAAGAAGAGAGAAAAGGGGATAGAAAGCATCTTTGATGAAATAATGACTGAAAACTTCTCCATGCTGGGGAAGGAAATAGTCTCGCAGTCCATGGAAGCCCACAGATATCCCAACACAAAGGACCCAAGGAAGACAACACCAAGACACATAATAATTAAAATGGCAGAGATCAAAGATAAGGACAGAGTATTAAAGGCAGCTAGAGAGAGAAAAAAGATCACCTACAAAGGAAAACCCATCAGACTATCATCAGACTTCTCAACAGAAACCTTACAGGCCAGAAGAGAATGGCATGATATATTTAATGTAATGAAACAGAAGGGCCTCGAACCAAGAATATTGTATCCAGCACGATTATCATTTAAATATGACGGAGGGATTAAACAATTTCCAGACAAGCAAAAGCTGAGAGAGTTTGCCTCCCATAAACCACCTCTACAGGACATCTTAAAGGAACTGCTCTAGAGGAAGCACTCCTAAGGCTAAAAAGATGTCACCAGAGAAAATAAAATCATAGCAAAGAAAGCAGACCATCCAAATACTAACTAAAGGCAAACAATAAAACACCTAGTATATAAAGAATGGAGGAAGAAGAATAAGAAGGGAGAGAAATAAAGAAACTGTGTTTACAATAACTTAAAAAGAAAGTTAAGTTAGATTGTTAGCTAGTAAAGAAGCAACCCTAGAACCTTTAGTAACCACGAATCTAAAGCCAGCAATGGCAATAAGTACATATATATCAATAATCACCCTAAATGTAAATGGACTGAATGCACCAATCAAAAGACACAGAGTAAAAGAATGGATAAAAAAGCAAGACCCATCTACATGCTGCCTACAAGAAACTCACCTCAAACCCAAAGATATACACAGACTAAAAGTGAAGGGATGGAAAAAGATATTTCATACAAACAACAGGAGAAAAAAGCAGGTGTTACAGTACTTGTATCAGACAAAATAGACTTCAAAATGAAGAAAGTAGCAAGAGATAAAGAAGGACATTACATAATGATAAAGTGGTCAGTCCAACAAGAAGATATAACCATTATAAATATATATGCACCCAACACAGGAGCGCCAGCATATGTGAAACAAATACTAACAGAATTAAAGGAGGAAATAGACAGCAATGCATTCATTTTAGGAGACTTCAACACACCACTCACTCCAAAGGACAGATCAACCACACAGAGAATAAGTAAAGACAGAGAGGCACTGAACAACACACTAGAACAGATGGACCTAACAGACATCTACAGAACTCTGCACCCAAATGCAACAGGATACACATTCTTCTCAAGTGCACATGGAATATTTTCCAGAATAGACCACATACTAGGCCACAAAAAGAACCTCAGTAAATAAAAAATATTGAAATTCTACCAACCAACTTCTCAGATCACAAAGGTATAAAATTAGATATAAATTGTAGAAAGAAAACAAAAAGGCTCACAAATACAAGGAGACGTAACAACATTCTCCTAGATAATCAGTGGGTCAACGACAAAATTAAAACAGAGATCAAAGAACATTTGGAGATGAATGATAACACAAAGCCACAACTTCTGTGGGATGCAGCAAAGGCAGTTCTAAGAGGAAAGTATATTGCAATCAAGGTCTATTTAAAGAAGGAAGAACAATCCCAAATGAATAGTCTAAAGAGACAATTACTGAAAATGGAAAAAGAAGAACAAATGAGACCCAAAGTCACCAGAAGAAGGGACATAATAAAGATCAGAGAAGAAATAAATAAAATTGAGAAGAATAAAACAAGAGAAAATCAATGAAACCAAGACTCAGTTCTTTGAAAAATAAACAAAATAGATAAACCCCTAGCAAGACTTATTAAGACAAAAAGAGAATCTACACATATGAACAGAATCAGAAATGAGAAAGGAAAAATAACGACGGACCCCACAGAAATACAAAGAATCATAAGAGAATACTATGAGAATCTATATGCTAACAAGCTGGAAAACCTAGAAGAAATGGACAACTTCTTAGAAAAATACAACCTTCCAAGACTGGCCAAGCAAGAAACAGAAAAACCAAACAGACCAATCACCAGCAACGAAATTGAATCGATATTCAAAAAATTACCCAGGAACAAAACCCGCGGGCCAGATGGATTCACCTCTGAATTCTATCAGACATATAGAGAAGAAATAACACCCATTCTCTTTAAAGTTTTCCAAAAATTAGAAGAAGAGGGAATACTTCCAAACTCATTCTATGAAGCCAGCATCACTCTAATACCAAAACCGGGCAAAGACCTCACCAAAAAAGAAAATTACACACCAATATCCCTGATGAACGTAGATGCAAAAATACTCAACAAAATATTAGCAAATGAAATTCAAAAATACATCAAGAGGATCATACACCATGATCAAGTGGGATTCATCCCAGGGATGCAAGGATGGTACAACATTCGAAAATCCATCAACATCATCCACCACATCAACAAAAAGAAAGACAAAACCACATGATCATCTCCATAGATGCTGAAAAAGCATTTGACAAAATTCAACATCCATTCATGATTAAAACTCTCAACGAAATGGGTATAGACAGCTAGTACCTCAACATCATAAAGGCTATATATGACAGACCCACAGCTAACATCATACTTAACGGCGAGACGCTGAAAGCTTTTCATCTAAGATCGGGAACAAGACAGCGATGCCCACTCTCTCCACTGTTATTCAACATAGTACTGGAGGTCCTAGCCACAGCAATCAGACAAAACAAAGACATACAAGGCATCCAGATTGGTAAAGAAGAAGTCAAATTGTCACTGTTTGCAGATGACATGATACTGTACATAAAAAACCCTAAAGATTCCATTCCAAAACTACTAGAACTAATATCTGAATTCAGCAAAGTTACAGGATACAAAATTAACACACAGAAATCTGTTGCTTTCCTATACACTAATGATGAACTAACAGAAAGAGAAATCAGAAAAACAATTCCATTCACAATTGCATCAAAAAGAATAAAATACCTAGGAATAAACCTAACAAAGGAAGTGAAAGACCTGTATTCTGAAAACTACAAGACACTCCTAAGAGAAGTTAAAGAGGACACTAACAAATCGAAATGCATCCCATGCTCTTGTCTAGGAAGAATAAATATTGTCAAAATGGCTATATTACCTAAAGCAATCTACAGATTCAATGCAATCCCTATCAAACTACCAACAGCTTTCTTCAATGAACTGGAACAAATAATTCTAAAATTCATATGGAACCACAAAAGACCCCGAATAGCCAAAGCAATCCTGAGAAGGAGGAATAAAACAGGGGGAATTACACTCCCTGACTTCAAGCTCTACTACAAAGCCACAGTAATCAAGACAATTTGGTATTGGCACAAAAACAGACCCACAGACCAGTGGAACAGAATAGAAAATCCAAACATTAACCCAAACATATACAGTCAATTAATATTTGATAAAAGTGCCTTGGATATACAATGGGGAGATGACAGCCTCTTCAGCAGCTGGTGTTGGAAAAACTGGACAGCTACATGTAAGAGAATGAAACTGGACTACTGTCTAGCCTTATACACAAAGGTAAACCCAAGGTGGATCAAAGACTTGAATGTAAGTCATGAAACCATAAAACTCTTAGAAAAAAACATAGGCAAAAATCTCTTGGACATAAACATGAGCAACTTCTTCATGAACATATCTCCCCGGGCAAGGGAAACAAAAGCAAAAATGAACAAGTGGGACTATATCAAGCTGCAAAGCTTCTGTACAGCAAAGGACACCATCAGTAGAACAAAAGGACATCCTACAGTATGGGAGAATATATTCATAAATGACATACCCGATAAGGGGTTGACATCCAAAATATATAAAGAATTCACGCACCTCAACAAACAAAAAGCAAATAATCCAATTAAGAAATGGGCAGAGGACATGAATAGACACTTCTCTAAAGAAAAAATTCAGATGGCCAACAGGCACATGAAAAGATGCTCCACATCGCTAATCATTAGAGAAATGCAAATTAAAACCACAATGAGATATCACCTCACACCAGTGAGGATGGTCAACATCCAAAACACAAACAACAACAAATGTTGGGGAGGGTGTGGAGAAAAGGGAACCCTCCTACACTGCTGGTGGGAATGCAAATTAGTTCAACCATTGTGGAAAGCAGTAAGGAAGTTCCTCAAAAAACTCAAAATAGAAATACCATTTGACCCAGGAATTCCACTCTTAGGAATTTACCCTCAGAATGCAGCAGCCCAGTTTGAAAAAGACAGATGCACCCCTATGTTTATTGCAGCACTATTTACAATAGTCAAGAAATGGACGCAACCTAAGTGTCCATCAGTAGATGAATGGCTAAAGAAGAGGTGGTACATATACACAATGGAATATTATTCAGCCATAAGAAGAAAACAAATCCTACCATTTGCAACAACATGGATGGAGCTAGAGAGTATTATGCTCAGTGAAATAAGCCAAGCCGAAAAAGACAAGTATCAAATGATTTCACTCATATGTGCAGTATAAGAACAAAGAAAAAAACTGAAGGAACAAAACAGCAGCAGACACACAGAACCCAAGAACGGACTAGTAGTTAACAAAGGGAAAGGGACTGGGGAGGATGGGTGGGAAGTGAGGGATAAGAGGGAAAAAGGGGCATTACGATTAGCAGACATAATGTTGGGGGGGCACGGGGAGGGCTGTACAACTCAGAGAAGACAAGCAGTGACTCTATAGCATCTCACTATGCTGATGGACAGTGACTGTAATGGGGTTGGTGGGGTGGGACCTTATGAAGGGGGTAGTTTAATAACCGTAATATTGCACATGTAATTGTAGATTAATGATACCAAAGTAAAAAAATAAAAAAAAGATTGCCCTGGATTATCTGGGCCGATCTACTTTTAATCACATGAGTCCCTAAAAGTGGAAGAGAGAGGCTGAGAGTGGGTCAGAGAGATGTGACGTGAGGACTCAACGTGTTGCTGACTTTGGAGATGGACAAAGGGGGGCCATGAACCAAGGAGTGAAGGAAGCCTCTAGAAGGTGGAAATAGGCAAGAAACCGGTACTCTCCTAGAGCCTCCAGAAAAGAACTCAGTTCTGCCAAAACCATGGTTTTAGCCTAGTGAGACCCACTCAGTCTTCTGACCTACAGAATTTTAAGATAATTAATTTGTGCTTTGTAAACCACTAAATTTGTGGTGATCTGTTATAGTAGCAGTAGAAAATAAATGCGTCTCCCCATTTGTAAAAAAAAAAAGAAATTAGGTGGTAAACAGGGGAAGAGGCTAGGGAGTGACAGCAAGAGGCAGGCAGGTCACGGAAACTTTTCAGAGGAAAAGGACTTAATATGCTGAACCCAAGGGGAAGAGCCAAGAAAGGAAAGGTGGAGGACAGAAGAAAGACAAGGGATTCTTACTTCCCTGAGGACGGTGGCAGGAGTGGCCAGCTGCTGAGAGAGTTCAGAGGAGAAGGGAAAGTTTTCCAAGGGCTTCAGAGGAAGGGAGAAATGGTAGCATGTGGGTAGAACTGAGGTCCAGGAGAGGTTAGGACCTGTGAACTTGGAGCAACCCAGGCTGAGTGATTCCTATCTTAGAGCACTTGGTAACCAGGGCACTGGCTGGGAGATGGTGGCTGGTTGGACTGATGAAGGGTGAGGGTTTTGCTCTCTCAAAGAGAGAGGGGCTGAAGTGATGAATGGAGCATAGGGCCAGGTTAGATGGGGAAAAGGGGGGCAGAAGCTAACTGCTAGGATGGGAGACAGTGTAGGGGTGCAATGGCAGTAGCTGCTTGTCAGTGAAGGGCAGAGATACACATCTAAATTTTCAGAAATGGAACAGTTTGTGATTGTCTAGAATGTGATCACAGACATGGTTGAATAAATAGCAAAGTAGACTTTTACAAAATGGTATGATAGTATTCTATACATTGCTTGTGAGTTATATAAATTAGGCTTTATCTAGGGCAAATGAGCGAGCTTAAAAAATTAGAAATATATACACCCTTGGATTTAGCAATTCCACTTGTATTTATTCCATAAATTTCCTTCTCCTTGTGTGAAATGATGCATAGTCAGAGTTGCTCACTGCAGCATTATGTATAATAGTGAAACACTGGAAATCACCTAATTATTCATCAATAGGGATCTGGTTAAAAAGAATGTTAAAATTATTCAAATACTATCTTAAGGGATTTTTAAAAGCAGAGAATTAAAAGCATTATAAAATACTACCATTGTATAAAAAGATAGTAGTGGGGAGAATATACTCACACTTACACAAATACATAAAATACCTCTATATGTTTGCATAAGCTGGTTATAGTGTTTGCCTCTAGAGGAGAACTAGGTAGCTGGGAGAGAGTGGAGGGGGAAGACCTACTTTTCACTGTGTCTTACTTTGGTCTGAGGAAGAAATAATGAAGAACGAAGCATCTGGACTGAAGGTCTGGCTTTGCTTGTCCTATGGCTGTGGGAGTCCTCACAGGGGTGATCTGAGGAGCCGCTGAAATCATGAAATGCTTCATATGGGCAAAACAATATTAAAAAGCAAAGTATTTATTCAACAAATATTTCTTGCACATTTACTATGTTCTGGGCACTGGTTTAAAATGGTAATCATTTTATTAATAATCTTCCTTGCCTCTTATAAATGTGTTTATCATTGTTAATTTCTGTGGTTGTTTCTTGCTAAAAATTGATTTACCCGCCTGTCTGTTTACCCATCTGTACCTATCCCTGGGCCTCGGCCCACCCCTGACTTTTGTTTATACTCCATCAACTAGAACAGAGGTCATCAGGAGTGCCAGGGACCTGATTTAAGCTCCAGATATGTTTTGTTTGCCCACAGAGTGTTTCAATATTTTTGAGATGGTTGACATTTTTATTTTTAAAAAATCAGAAAATTTTAAAGTTCAAACTTTTTACTTTTTTAGAAAACTCAGAAGATCTGGCAACAATTTGGAAAACAGGATGAGGCTCCTCAAAAAATTGAAAATTTGATCCAGCAATTCCACTCCTGGGTATTTATCCAAAGAAAATGAAAACACTAACTTGAAAAGATAGATGTACCCTCATGTTCATTAGAGCATTATTTACAATAGCCAAGATATGGAACAATCTAAGTGTGCATCAATGAATTAATGAAGAAAATGTGGTGTGTGTATATATATATATATATATATATATACACAATGGAATATTTTTCAGCCATAAAAAAAGAATGAAATTGTGTCATTTGCAGACACTGGTGGACCTTGACTGAAAGCATTATGCTGACTGAAATAAGTCAGACAGAGAAAGACAAATGCCATATGATCTCACAAGTGAAATCTAAAACAATAAACAAATAAATAAATAAACAAGCCCAAGCTTATAGAGAACAGATTGCTGGTAGCCAGAGGTGGGGCGGTTGGAGGGTAGATGAAATGAGTGAAGGGGGTCAGAAGGTACAAATCTGAGATATAAGATGAATAAATCCTGGGGATGTAATGTACAGCATGGTGACTATAGTTAATAACACTCTATTACATATTTGAAAGTTGCTGAAAAGGGCTATCTTAAAAGTCCTCATCACAAGAAAAAAATTCATGACAATGTGTGGTAATGGATGTCAACTAGACTTAGTGTGGTAATCATTTTGCAATGTATAAAAGTATCAAACCATATGTTGTACACCTGCGACTATAATGTTATTGCCAATTACATCTCGATTTTAAAAAAATAAACTAACATAAAGTACTTTTTTTTTTTAAAAGCCCTGGCAACAATGGGCTCAGGGCAAGAGACCCAAGCAGGGCTGCCCTCCGGCCTGGCTGCAAGCATTCCCTCATTCAACACCATCCTCCCCCATTCTAGTATGTTCCGGCCTGGCCCTGTGGACAGCGGAGTTTTCCACACCTTCCAGAACAATGCCTGGGAGGGGCTCAGTGATGACTGCCAACTACTTTCTTGGATGACAAGTGAACGTGGAAACAGAGGGGCTTTCCTGCCCTGTCAGCATGGTTAGGTCCCCATCCACAGACCAGGTCCAGTTCTGAGAGCCACAGATGAGGAGAGAAGCAGGGAACGTGGCCAGGATGCACAAAGGAGAGCATGATTAAAGGGCTGGAAAACAGAGCCTATGAGACCAGTTTTAAGGAACTGGACTTTTTCCTGGAAAAAAAGAGAACAGAGAATGAGTCACTGTCATCTCCATGTGTGTGAGGGGTAATTATGAAGGCAGTGATACCCCCTGCTCTCCATCCCAAACCCCCTGCAGGAAGTGGGTTTATCCTGTGACAGGAGGAATGCAGTGGAGCAATAAAGAGCTTTTCACTTTAGTGAAAACTTAGGTTGAAAGAAGCCTCCGTCTGCCTTGTGCCAACATGAGAGTCAGGCTAGACTTTCTGTCTGAAACTCAAAAAATAAACCAGTTGACTGCTCGAAGTCTTTCCCAACTTTAATTCTTAATGTCTTCCTCTACCATATTCTCTTTTATTCCATAGGCTTGCCAGAAGAAAGTTAAAAAAAGCTTCCCTGCATAAGGAAACATGGTATGAATAACTCAAAATTCTCTTTAGCAGCACCTATCCTTGATGTTACCACAGTAAAAATAAAATGCATGCATGCTCTTTCTAAACATACAAGTAGAACACACTGGGAAAGTATCTAAGGTTCTTTTCCCAAGTTAACTTTTTACCAAATTGCTGTGGGTATAGTTTGCTCAGCAGACTTGAGGAGGATAGTTCAGAGGACATCATCAAAGGCCAGACTTATCCATCCTTTGTTGCTTTTATTTTGTTTTAAAGATAATGGCAGGTGTTCGTGTCTCTGCCTGTTGTGAGTTCTGTGAATCTATGCAGAGGAGCTGGAGGGATTTCTCAGGACGTCAAAACTACTGGATGGTAGCTGGTACAATATATTAGAAAACAGATTCTGGTAGATCAATAGTTAGCAGAATAACAAAAGCTACCCTTTGTAGTGAGGCTAGTGGGTCCCAAGTGCTTTTCAAGTTAATCTTCATAATGGTCCTGTGAGGGAGGTGTCAATATCCTCATTGGACAAATGAGAACACAGAATCAGAGAGGAGTAACTGGCCCAAGGTCACATAGCGAACAAGTGGTGACATCAGATTCAAATTCAGGTCTGCCTGACGCCAAAGTCTGTTGTTTCCATGCTCCTGCCCTGCTTCTGGTTTGTGGAGTTGCTTTGCTAGGATGCTTTCCCTCCAGAAACAATCATGCAGTTTAAGGGATTAATTGGGTCAGACTTCTAATGTCATTATTTTGGTCACTAAGAGAGCTCACTAGCTCTGAAGGTCAATAAAAGCAATGACTGACAGAGATATCATAACTAAATAGTCTACCACCTTTCTGCAGTTCCATTTCCCACCCTCTCCATGTGATCATCTGTTGAACTCTTTCAGCCTGTAACTTTTGATCTTCAAAACTATGGCTTCTTAGTTCCTGCTGGTAAGCACAGCTCTTCCTCAAGATTCTTCAAGCCATCCTGGCTCTAAGGTAGAGTTCCTTAAAATGTGGTCCATGGTCTTCTGCTACAGCGTCATCTAGACTATGGGCTGAAAGTAGAAATTCCTGGGCCTCACCATTTTTCTATTGACTCGGACTCTCTGGGGTGAATCTGCATATTTTGAAAAGTACTCCAGGTCATGTTTATACATGCTAAAATGTGAGAATTATTGCTCCTAAAGCAGTGGTTCTTAATCTTGAATGCACATTGTGAACACCTGGGGAATGGATGCCTTCATGCCCCCTGCAGATTCTGATTGGTCTGGGGTGTAGCTTGAGAATCAGATTTTAAGAGCTCCCCAAGGGATTCTTATATATAGCCAAGACTGAGAATCACTTTCCCAGACTTCAAACACTGTTCCTCAAATACGAGCATGCATCAGAATCACCTGGAGGGCTTGTTAAAGCGCAGATTGCTGCCCTCCCCACTCAGTTTCTCCTTCCGTTGGTCCAGAGGAGGACAGGAGAATTTGCATTTCTAACAAGTTCCCAGGCAATGCTGTCCCAGGGACTACGTTTTGAGAATTACCGGTTTAGAGTTCTTGAATATTAGCATGAACTACTGCTAGCTTTTAAATAGTTAAGAAAAAATCTTTTGCTACTTTGAAAGCTTCAGGGGCACCTTGTACTTCGACCCTAATTTAAATAATTTTGCATATTTTAGGTCCACCAGACTAGATCAAGCCAGCCTTGTAAATAGAAGAATTATTAACCTATTTTTCTCAGAGGAGATTTAAATATTCAAGGGAATGAAAGCTGCATTTAACCAGAATAAATAATTATGTTTCTTAGGCAAGTTGCCCTTTACAAAGCTGATGAGGGGAGATCAATGAAAGTACAGGTCACTTACAATAAGTACTAAAGAATGAAGTGGTAGGGAAAATCAAGCTTTTTGCATAAGCACATGAATAAATCTTGGCCTTGTCATAATTGGCCATTTCCATTCCTGATATTGTCAGAGGTGATGCATGCAGTAACTGATTCCTTTGAGACCAGGGAATCTCTGGGTAGCAGTAGGTCACTTGGAACAGCCATGCAGGCTGTGTGCTGCACAACTCCAGGGCACCATTGATGTAGACTTTGGAGCAAACTGGACCCTCTGGGATTGTGCTACATGGCAGATCTGGGAGAAGGCTACACCTTGTCTAGTTATAGAAACTTGGCAATCTCTCCCCCAGAATAGGCACATAAAAAGCTCTATAACACATGCCCCAGAGGTCAAAGTTCAGTCTACTGCTCTGTCCTGACCACACCCACTTCTATGTCCAGGTGCTGGCTCTGTGTGACCCACTAGGAGAGAGATGGGTGAACAAGAAGTTTCCATGGGCAAAGAGAGACATGGGAAATCAGTTGGGGGAACCCTGACAGCAGACTTGAAAGCCAGGAAGGCACAGAAATGAGGTCCTTGGGCAAGGTGTAGATCTTGAGCATACAGGCCTTAGTATAAACCTGTGAGCCTCAGGTTCTTTTTAGAGCCAAGGATAAAAGTTAGATCTTACTCCGTGGCCAAGTTCCTTTGTCCCTTACTTCTTTACATGTCTATTTCCCCTGTCATCCTCTGCACCCACCCTAGAGCAATCGTATGCTATATATTGTCTGGACAAATTCCAATTTTAAAAATTTGTTTCTGAGTCTGGAGGTCTGCCCTTGTTTTAGCTCTGAAAATGTGGTCATTCTTCCCTGCAGTCTGGAGGACAATCAGAATGTTGCCATTCCAGCCTCCCACTCACACATTTGCTCCAGCTCCTTCTAGGACTTCCAGCATCATCCATTCTCCTAAATGGAAGTAGCTTCTGAGGCTGAGGACTGGAGCTAAGAGGAGGGCAGTCATGCCAGGGGGAATGATTCAGTGGAAGAAGTCACTGGTTTTCAAGTAAATCTGTCAGACAGTAAGAATGAAATCTGGGAGATCTATTGTCCCTTCCACATATTTCACCTCAAACTCATTTCTGTGGACTGTTTGTGTCTCCCCCAAATCCATTTGTTGAAGCCCTAACCCCCCAAGTGTGACTGTATTGGAGTAGGGAAATAATTATGGTCAAATTAGGTCATAAGGGTCCTGTTGGATTAGCATCCCCATAAGAAGAAACACCAGACAGCTTGACAGCTTGCTTCCTGCAGCACACGGACTGAGTAAACGCCACGTGAAGACTAGCAGGAGGGCAGCTCTCTGCGAGCTAGGAAGAGTGCCCTCATCAAAAACCCAAGATCTGCTCCTTGATTTTAGACTTCCAGCCTTCAGAATTAAGAAAAAATAAATATCTGTTGCTCAAGCCACCCAATCTATGGTATTTCGTTACGGCAGCCTGAGCTTTCTCTTCTTACCTCACTTCAACTCAAGTTCCTCCGAGATGCCTCATCACCATCTCTGTGGCTCCTGACCATCTCTGTCACTGAAATGCAAGCACCTGAGGGCAGCAGCTGGCACTCGGTTATTTCCATGACTCTCCCAGGATTCCTCAGATTCTCCTCCTGCAGTAACGTGTGAGAGTCCAGGCAGAATGCACAGCGGAGGCGGATGCCTACAGAAGGGACAGAAGGAAAATGCCTATGCCGTCTTGTTTTTTTCACTTTAAATGGTATATCAAGAATGCATTTACTCCCACTGCTGAAACTTCATGTGAATGTATTGGCACCAAGAATTGCTAAGATGCTGTAGTAAAAACAGAGAGAAAAATGTCCACTGTCTTGAATGTGGAAGACAAGGAACTCTGCATCACCTGGCCCAGCTCAGGTACGCGTCTCCTGGAAATTGCCAGACTCCTGTTCTGGTGGACAGCTTGAGGTGCAGGAGATGGTGTGTGGCATGGACTTCCTCCCAGGAGGGCTGGGATTCTTGCATTGGTGAGTTTGTTGTATCTAATTAGGAAGATGTCCTTACTAGGGGAGATATTCAAAGTATCTACTACCTGGGAGGGTATTTGAAGCAACCAGTGTCGTTGTATTCATGCACAGCAGCTGTTCATCAGCCCAGGCACAAAAGAAATGCTCTTTCCACTTCCCACATTTGCTTCACAGACAAAAGCCACGTTTGTCGGCACAGCTGGATCAGGGCAGTTAAAATCCAGCCTGTACGATTCATCAGAATACTGTGAGCTGCCCCGAGAATTACCCTGAGAACCAAGTCACTCGTGAAACCCAGTTCTCAATCAGACACACATCTAGCTCATGCAAATGTTGTTTTGGATTTTAAACCAAATATTAAGGAACCAAAGAAATGACATCCACTGTAATCCTTGCCACACGTAAATGTATGAAATAAACACACTAACCGGCACCCTATTTCATGTACACTTCACTTTCTCCACTCCAAATTTTCAAACACTTGTAAGGGGTGATTTAGAAAAAATGTAGGAAACAACACAAATAAAATGTTTTTTTATACTCTAGGGATTATATGATATGAAAAAATTATTTCTAGTAAGTCCTGGCATAAATTCTGTACATTGAGAAACAGTGGCAAGGGGAGTAGATGTAACTGAATGTAAACGATCCCATGCAAACTGTTCAGGCCACATACAATTCTGGTACATACTTGAAACACATACTTGGAGAGGTAATTCCCATCTCTGGAGTGCATCTATGTGATATGGAAAACTCGAATTTCTTGAATTCTACAAAAGGGTTTTATATGTAAGTATACTCTTTAGCCATGATAGCACCTTGGTTGTTCAAAAAGCATTTATGTAGTAAATTTAATTATTCAGAATTCAGCTGCAAATCAAGAAAATTTTCCGAAGATCTTGTGAGGATTAAGATATATAAGCCCATGCATTAAATGACATTTATTTTACTTCCTAGGAGAAACCCACGTTATTGAAAATCTCTACACAATTTTCTAAGAGGTTTGGATATTCTGTATTGGAATATGACAGAGGCTGCTAGTGGTTGACCCCAGCTTCTCTTCTTCCATTTCTACTTGGTATCAGAAAATCAAGTTTGTTCAGTGAAGTCATGCACCCAGATAAAAACTATATTTCCTAGTCTTCTTGCAACTATAAGTGTGACAAACTTGTGATGAATGAAATATAAGCAGAAATGTTGTTTTGTAGGACATCCAGTAAGTATCTCACAGAGGTAGGGCCCAGGCCTTCTGCCTTCCTGCATTCCAATCTGTTCGCTGAACCCTGGTATGATGGCTCTGAGGGCCATCTTGGACTGTGACCATAAAGGACATGCCCCACAGACAGTACAGCAGATAGCTAAGAGCAGCCCAAATCCCCAGGAAATTTAAGAACCCCTAGCCATATCCATCTTGGACTGCCTATCTCTGAAATTCTTATGCATGAGGCAGAAATAAGCTACCATCTTATTTTAACTGTTGTTCATTTTGTTCTAAATGTTATATGCATCCAAGTTTATCCTAATAAATATGCTTATCAAAGTAGTATTGTTAGTTTGGTGGTTGCTAGAAGCAAATGTTTGATAGCTGGGAGAAGGGAGGTCTGACACCCCTAACAATAAAGGAGACACACAGACACAAAACAGAAAATAAACAACCAACCATGCAAACCCATAACAGGTTTTCACGTAAATATGCTTAAAGCATAGCATTCTGTTTTTACCTTTTGAGATAAATTGTCTCTTAGGTAGGCTCTGAGGGCATAAATAAAATTATTTATGAAAATTAGAATCATCTTAACTTCTAGTTATGCTTGGAGTCATCAAGAAAAGAATAAGCTAGGTTTAAGAGACAGGAAATGTTATAGAAATGTTTTAATTCAAAATGACTTAGTTTTGGTTGTTGGCAAAATGAGCAAGCTCTCTAGAAATTCTGTAATATGGAATAGCACATTTTTTCTAGGTCACAAAATAAATGAGTTGTCACTGTGTATGGTTCTGTTGGTTTGAATGTTTTGCTGATTTTTTTCTTTTAAATTATTTTCTTTTAAAATACCTTTATGTTTAAACAACATATTATTTTATTTAGTCAGCATTCTAACTAGATATACATTTTCCTCACAAAATGGAAAATTAAAACAAAAGAAAACCACAGAATGATAGGGAACATAAAAATCTCAATTTTGAGCCTTGGAGGTGACAAAATAAAGGAAGAAGTTATGCCTTTCCTGCTTCCTTCATTTCTTGGAAAGTTTTAGTTCTTGTATTCAAATGACATGAAATTCTCACCGGATTAGGCTTTACACAGGTGGGTGTAGAAAGAGCCAGCTCTTTCTGGCAAAAGTCATAAAGAGACCTAAAGGCAATTCAATCTTTAAGCCAAACCTGGATAAATGAGAAACCTATTGTGAAGGGGAAATCTTCTGAGAACTCGCTAGGTATTTGCCATTCTCCAAACAGAGCTAAAGATAACAATAACATAAGCAATGGAAGCAAAAGTTTAAAGAACCAAAACATTTGAATAAAATCCCTTAACGGTGCCTCCACTCCTGCAAAGTATTAGAAACTCTCCCCTCCACCTTCAAGACATAGATGTCCCCTAACAATCTCCAGCTTCCAGGATTCTTCAGATCTCTTTCTAATGATCACAGGTTTTTTCACAAAATCTTTCAATTCCATGAGGGCAAAGACTGTGTCTCTCCTATTCAGTTATATCCTCATGACCCTCCTAGCACAGGGCCTGGCAAATAGTAAACACTGATTTAGATGTTGGATGGATAGACAAATGGATGAATGAAAGAACAGATGAGAAAAATTTGGAGGAAGGTATGATCACGCACACAGACAAGGGAAATATGACCAAAAAATTATCCTTGACTTCCACTCCCTCCAACCTAACTCTGATTCTCCAAAAACACTACGGTTCATTAGGAAGAAAGGGAGAGAAAATGTAAGGGGAAATGGAGGAAAAGAAGATGGTAAGGAAACGTAAATTAAGCTATGCAGCAAGTTGACCAAGTTGGTTCTCTGAAATTCATTCCTCCATGCCATGCATGTGCATGCAAGCTCACACCCACACCCAATTCTAACACACTTAACTGTCTGACACAGGGCAGATATTGCCCCAAAGAATGGTTACTGTAAATAGATTGTGTAAGTTAAATAGTCACCAATAATATGCAAATGTTTGCAAGCCCCAGCCTGACAGTAGGCCCTCAGAAGGGACTTTCCTAGGTACAGGGCCCAGGAACCACATTTAAGGTAGATGGATTTATATTTTATCTTTCACTTTCCCTCTGGGTCTTTAGTACTCTGGTTGCTGAGTAATAACAGGGCTGGACAAGAAAAGCAGGAAAAGAGACCCAGTTTATCCAGGAACTGAGTAATACTCTTATAAGAAATAGAGCAAACCACAGCTTTATAACTCATTTCCTTAACTAGGAATATGAAGCTCAGCAAAAATATAGTCACAAAAAGAGGTGAATAAAAGAATGATGCAATATGGGACAGACAGTACTGTGGCTTGTCAGTGGTTCTGGTTCTCTGCTAGGCCCACAGGAGGGCGGCCTCCCCACCTCTGCCTATTGAAGTGGCTGTATGGTTTTCTGTAGTCAACCAAGTGTTAGTGCAAGTGACCCAGGCCACTTCCAGGGAGAGCGTGTCAGGGCTGGTTCATGATGCTCCGTGACCTTTTTCCTCCTGCCACCATAATGGGTGGCCTTCGGATGACGGATCCTCCACCAGCCTTTGGGTTGGCTGCCTGCTTTTGTAAATAAAGTTTTATTGGAATACAACCATACTTATCTCTGTATGGATGCTCTCAAGCTACAGTGGCGGAACTGGGTTGTTGCAAGAGACTATCTAGCCTGCACACCTAAAGTGTTACCAAATGGCCCTCTAATATAAAGCACGCTGACTGTTGGCACAGACCACTGTTTCCCCACTCCCAATTAGCTGAGGAGGATATGTAGGTTGAAGTGGAAAGAAAAGCCCTTATTTTAAGCCAAAAAAAAACTGGGGACTTATTTGTTCCTCATATATAACCCAGGTTATTCTGACTACGAAACTCTCAAAAAAAAAAAATCACTCAATTTGAGTGTATGTCACTAATCAAAATATTCAAGAAATAGTGAAAACAATCAACACACTATCTGGCCCAGCGCAAGCGCTTGTATAGTAGTTCCTCTTTCCTTGGTTGAAAATTCCCCCTTGAAAAGGGAGTTGGAATATTGAGGTAGTCAGTAATGCATTCCTTGTCAGCTCCCTCAGAACTCACTGTCTAAAAAGAGTGGCTTTTCAACAAATTTTAAAAGAAAGATGTTGACATGCCAGCTATTAAGGTGTTAAAAACCATCAGAAGAGGCCTGGTTCAGCAAAGCCACAGACCACGTGGTCTAAGCAGAAAAGGCCCAGGGTCACACAGCTGTTTTCCTACGGGGAGCTCTTAAGCACACGCGTCACTGTCCCATAGGGAGTGGGTCTTTTGTCTTCACTGACCTCCGTATGGGCTTCTCAGGGCAGGGAGGCCGGCCTGGATGGAGAGGAGCCAAAGGTGCTTGGATGGCGGCACTGGAGATAGCTTCCCGGGCTAGCCTGTATCTTCCACATACTAGGTAGATAGTAAATATGTGTTAATTGACTGATCATATAAACAAGTGCTATTCACCACTGCTAAAAGTCTGAGAATTAATCTGAATTGCATGTGGAAACTATTTTCATGTAGTCTAACAAGCTAAAATTTCAAGAATCTATGATGGAAACATGTACTTCAGTCCTCAAATATATTTCAGACCACAAAAATTATAACTCATTGCCCCTACTGAAAGGAAGACAAGAAGAAATATGGTTAAAATATAATGAAGAAGAGGAAGACATGAAGGGAAGGAAAAGAGAAAGAGAAGAACAAGAGAATGAGACATTTTCCCATGTAACACACATTGGACATACAAACAGGGAAGGAAAAGGCTACCACAGAGACGTGGCAAAAGACAGGCTGGTCTAAGTGTCTTACAGAAAAGGAGGAGACCGAGGTGATTCATTCCCTTAATAGTAATTAAGAAAAATTTAAGTGTTTGTTGCATGAACTCATCCACGTTGTGGATTATTCTGATTAAAAGGAATTGAATCCCTGGGACAAAGGTGGAGAGAGTAAAGGAGAAAGTAAGTATTCTTAGGGAGAATTCCAGTTAACAGCCAGTTTATCCTTCAAAGAATTCTCCAAATGATCAAAGAATGTGAACAAGTCCAAGACAAAGTCATGTTAATCATACTGATTCAGAGAAGATAAAGTGAGGCACCTACATGAGGTAAGGTGAGTCAGGGCTGGATTTCTCAAAAACAAGTCCTGCAACCCCTAGACTCATTCATGACGAAACCCTGAAAGGCATGCCACTCAGCCAACCTGTCCAGACCCTTGCAAACACACGGGCAGCAGGGTGTTAACAGGAGGAAACACTACTCTGAAGGTGATAACTGTAGCCTCTGGTGAACACTGAGAGCTGAAAGAGCCTCGCAATTAGTCTCTGATCATATGTAGCAGAAAATAGTGGGGAATCAAGAGTCTTGAAGTGACAAAACAGTGAGGATCAATAAGGAGGCAAGGAGCTCACCACAATCTTCTGTATGCCTCAAGCAAGAGTAATTTTTTTAAGCTGCATCTTGATGTGTCAACAATTGCCAAGCAGATGTTTCCTCTGTGGGCCAGGTTGTGTGCTCACTCACTGATTCTCCATTTGGCTCTATTACACTAATAATGCCACAGAGGCCCCTCTCCTTTCATGCACGGTGAAGCAGTAAGTCCTCATTCTCCATCTCTCCATGTGAAGTGGATGCTGTGTCAAAGGCTGTTGACATCTAGAAATAGATCCACACAAATATCTCCAACTGATTTTTGACAAAGGTGTGAAAGCAATTCATGGAGATAGGAGAGCCTTTTCAACAAACGGCACTGGAGCAATTTGACATCATAAGAAAAAAGAAAAAGAGAAAAACAGAAAGAAATGAACCTTTACCTAAATCTCAGATCATACAAAAAGTAACTCAAAATGCATCATAGACTTAAATGTAAAACATAAAACTATAAAACTTTTAGGAAAAGAAACATAGTACAGAGTCTTTGGGACCTGTGACTTGGTAAAGAATTCCTAGACTTACCATGAAAACATGATCCACAAATTTGACCTCATAAAATTATAAACCATGCTCTGTAAGAGCCCAGGTGAACAGGATTAAAATAAAAGCTACAGACTGGGAGAAAATATTTGCACATCACCTACGTGGCAAAGAAATAATACCTATAACATGTAAAGAATTCTCAAATCTCAAGAGTTAAAAAAACAATCCAATTAGAAAAGAGGCAAAAAGGCATTAATAAAGAGGATAATGCAGATAGCAAATCAGCACACGAATTGATATTCAACATGACCAGCCATTAGGGAGGCTCACCTTGAAACCACAATGAGATATCACTAAACACCTATCAGAACCTCAAATAAACAAATGACAATACCAAATGCTGGGGGGAAGGCAGGGCAACTGGGTAGCTCAAATATTGCTGTTGGGAATGTAAAATGATAGAGCCACTTTGGACCACAGTTTGGAAGTTTCTTACAACACTAAACATGCATCTGTCATATGGTCCAGCAGCTGCATTCCTGGGGTATTTATTCCAGAAAAGTGAAACTATATGGTCATGCAAAAACCTATATGCAAATGTTCACAGCACTTGTTACTTGTAACAGCCCAAACTAGGAGTCAGCATCCTTCAATGGGTGAATGGTTAAACTGTGGTATATGTGCCATGGGACACTACTCAGTAATAAAAAGGAACAGACTATTGTGTTGGCTGCCACACTTGGCTGGGTCTCCAGGGATTTATGGCTGAATGAAAACAGCCAATCCCAAAAGGTAACATAATATACAATTCTATTGACATAACATTTTTGAAATGACAAAACTTTAGGAACGGAGAACAGATTAGCAGTTGTTAAAGATGAGAGATTAGGGAGGTGGCACAAATGAAGTGGGTGTGGTGATAAAAGGCCAACATAAGGAATCCTTCTGGGGTTGGAACTGTTCAGTATCTTAACTGTGGTAGTCACAGACCTACCCTGGCAATAAAATTGTACAAATGAGCACAAGTATAACTGGGAAAATATAATAAAATCTAATACCGTAATCATATAATTATGTCAATGTCAATATCCTTGTTGTGATATTCTGTAGTTTAGCAAAACATTACCAGAAGAGCAAAACTGGATAAAGTATACAAGGGATCTCTCTAGCTTGCCTCTTACAACTGCATGTGAACCTATAATTATGTCAATTAAAAAAATGTATGTATGTATACATATACTCTGTTGATGGAATAACAACCAAACTAACAACACATCTCAGCAAATTAAACTAGGACTTTTTAAAGGTAATTCTGACCCTTTTAGTTTTTTGTATGTTTACTCTCAGGCTGTGTACATATCATAGCCAAAGGAAACTTTTCTTTTTTTTTAATGACTTTTATTTTTATCACAAATTTAATGTTGAATTGTAGAAAAGATGAAAAACATAGAAATAAAAGTAAAGAAAGTAAAAATCACTTCTAAATAATAACTTGAGTAGTATGTCTTTAAAAGATAGGCCATAATATAATTTATTTTTAGATTTTTCCATTTTAGTATTATATTAATGCTCTCATGCATATGCCTTCATAAATATCTGAGGCTTTATTTCTTAGGATATATTCTTTATAAAAGAATTTATATTTTGTTACTAATACCATTACTGAACATATAAATAAGATCGGGAGATTGTACCAATGTCCATATCCTGGTTATGATATTATACTACAGTTTTGCATTTTATATACATGTACAAGTACAGTTTATCTAGCATTCATGAACATTTCTCTTCTTCATTCGGTGGAAACTCTGCATCCATCTTCCTGTAGGAAGTTGCTCCCCTGATGGGTGCTTAGAGATGATATTCTATTCTAATAGCAGAGACATCCCCATGCTGTTACTTGAATTGCTCTATTAAGGGTGTGTGCTCAAGGACAGGTAGAAGTCCTCCAATATCTATTGAAGAGATTGTCTCTCCTGGACTTCTGAAGGGTTTACCACACATCCCAGCCCTGAGAAGCATGTGCATTCAACAAGTTTCCTTAATATAAAAAGAAAGGAAGGAAAAGCCCCAAAACACACTTCTAGAAGATCCAATTCTGCAGCCCTTGCTCAGTGTCCATTAGTGGAAAAAGTCTTATTTTTTGGTTCCACTCATGTAAACCTGTAATGGATTTTCCTGGGCAGCAGGTAATAGATCCTGACATTTCATAAAGTCTCCAAAGTAGAATTCACTGGAAAGAACACCCTGCATAATTCAGGAAACCACAAAAGAAGTGCCTGATTATATATTTCTCAGTCTTCAGCATCATTGTGCCACAGAAGGGCAAGAGCCTTTCTCAATCTAAAAGGGGTAAAATAGGAAACTACACACACAAAAGCTATTATCTCCATTGCAGGAGAGGTTTTAGCATCCAGAGAAGCACCTGGCAGGCCCTGCAGGTGAACAACTTTTCTGCAGTGGAAACACTAGTTGAAATGCTTTATTTGCACTGCTGATGTGACAATCTTGCCTGGAAACTACCTATGCTTTTTTCTCACACTTCACTGAACCACACTTGATCTGTATTTTTCCTGTTGCATATCAATGAATCCCTCTGCGGTAGAAAGGGATAAAGGAGAAGAACTGACAGGTTGGAGAGATGCTGTTTTCCCTCATGTCTGCAACTGTCTTCCTCCTCGGGTTTGATTCACTAGGAAATCAGAAGTGAAACTCTGCCCTTGGCAAAAAGCATCCAGGACCAGTGCCAGGGCACACCGTGGTTGGCATCCACTCATGGAAATTTGAGGCCAACTTGTCTGTTTCCTCCCAAGGAGCCGGAGCAGATATTCAAACAAATTGGTGCCAGGCTAATTTAAGACATGATAAGAAACAGATTTTAGCAAGCCAGAATTATTTTTTTGATTTACTCAGACAGGAAATAAAAACAATAAGTTCCTAGGATTTATTTGGAACATAAAATGAAACACAATCATTACCTAATTAGCTTCAATAGCTCCAGAAATCAAGGCAGTAAGATGGTGCAGTTGAAGTCTTTATGCTGTCAGTGCACGTCTCAGGTGGGCAAGAATCTCCAGATGCCACTGAAGTCAATGTGCCCATCGAGAGCAAAGCAACCCCATTTTCTAGAAAAGAGGCTGTTTACAAGGAATGGGGAATTCCTGCCCCCCAAGGTGCATATTGACCTTTACAACAGCTTAGAAATGCTACCTCCACAGCTGTACTAAAAGGGGCACAGCGTGCTGTATTTCCACTTTACTTGAACATAACAGGAAGAGGAGCTCTGAGCGAATCCTAGAGAGTCGTTTAACATAAGAGATATAGGGAATGTCCCCAACTTCGATGGCTGGACTTAGGATATTTCAACTTTATGATGGTGTGGAAGTGATATTCAGTAGAAACCACTTCAAATTTTGAGTTTCAGTCTTTCCCAGGGTTAGCGATGAGTCTTGTGATAGTCCCAGCACTGCCCTGCAGCTGCAGCCAGCCATGGCTCCCAGTCACCTGGTGAGCACAAGGGTGAACCACCGACACACTTGCAGCCGTTCTGCACGCACACGGCCATTCTGTTTGTTGCTTCCGGTACAGTAGTCAATAAACTACATGGGATACTCAACACTTTATTATAAAATAGACTTTGTGTTAGATGATTTTGTCCAGTGAAGGTTAATGTTGTGTTCTGAGCACGTTTAAGGTAAACCAGGCCAAGCTATGAAGTTCTGTAGTGTAGGGGTGTTAAATGCACTTTTGACTTAACAATATTTTCAACTTACATTAGGTTTATTGGGATGTAACCCCATCATAAATCAAGAAAGAGCTATAGAATTCCAGGGAAGCAATAACTCGACCTGACACACTCTCACACACTTTGTTTATTGAACTTCCTCTTCTCTTTTTACTCTGTCTCATCAAAGACGAGGGCTTGCCTCTGGAAATGTATATTCTTATAACGCTCACTTTGATTTACCAACAAGGCAGACTAGTATAGAATTTTTGTTCCAAAACCAACAACAGAGCTTCAAAATTAGCTACCATCTTTCCTTTAATGTTCGTAAACCAGCTTCCAGACATCACTTCACTAAACCAACACCTCCAAAAGACTCAAATAAAGGCAAAAGTGGGGTGCCAACCAACCCTTCCCCTTCCATTTCCCTTATCAGTGTGATATTGTGGAATGAAGCCTGGGGTGGAGACAGATGGTCTCACCTCTGTTCCCTGTTTGACCTGAGAGTGTCACCTAAGCTTTCTAAAGCTCATGCTTCTCATCTGAAAAATATGGAACCTAAATCAAATGATTTTCAAATGATTTTCTGTCCAGTGAGTCTGTCAAACTCTGAAATGAGGAGAGGTTCTCATTAAGAGAGGTAGAGAAACAACTTGCTATCCCTTTAAGAAGCAGGCTTAACTTTACCATGGAGTTTTATTTCCTTGAAGATAAAATGAATATACTAGTCCCAGGTGATGTCTGTTTTCCTGGTCCACCTATCCTCGCCTATTCTCTGAGGTCTGACCATTAGCCTTCTTCCCCAGCCAGGAAGGCCCTCCCAGCAGCCCCTCCATGCCACAGGGGCCTGCCTACTGCGGCTGGAGCCATCGCCAAGACAGAGAAGCTTCAAAAGAGAGACCACTGTGGCCACACACTGCCTGGACTGGGCCTTCAGAGGCTCCAGTGGCTTCCTGGAGGGGGCACTGATGCAGCTTAGAGGTGGGGGAAAATTGACACAATGGGGTGAACTTTGGCCAGTGGGGAACAAAAGATGAGAGACCACCTGCACATAAATTGCTCACCCTTTCCACCCTCAGACTGTTCCAAAGTACAGCTATTCCATATGGTCCTTGGGAGACATCTTCTCAAGCCTGAGTGGCTGAGGTGTTGGTGGTGGGCCTGAGCTGGCTTGGACATGCACCTCCTGTGATTGTTCTTTCCCATTCCCTGCTCTGTTGCTCTTTTTCCCTGGGATTCCACCCTATAATAAAGTGTTGGCACAAAGAAGTTTGCCTCAGGTTCAGTTTTCTAAGGAGTGCCCTTAGAAAGCAGACTTCAGGAGAGAACTTTGGGTCTCCATTTATGGTAGTAAACTGGGGGTCCCTAATCCCCGGCCTGTAGTGATGTAACAATTGCTAAAACTGTTCTGGTTTTAATTGGTACATGGTATAGGTAGAAGGTAAGATACTGATATGTCAAGTGACTGCTGTACTTAATCAGTAAGAGGAAATGATAATTATAAGGATTGTCTTACAGGAGCCTGCTTTTGAGGGCATTGGAATATTTGCAAAATGGAATAACAGGCTCAGGGAAGCTAACTGCCCACTTAAAGCATGCTGTGAAGGCCTGAGGGCCTCTGTGACTGCTTTTAAAAGCCTCTTGTCTCCTGAACCTGCAAGGCAAACAAGGAAGAACATGGTGTGCAAGACTGCAAGTTGCAGGGAGACAGACCTACAAAGGAGACAAAATGCACAGCCTCACAGTGCTTCTATGTCAACGTGACGGTCCTCACTGGGAAATAGTAGGAACTTGAGACCTGGAAGAGGGACATTTGAATGGACAGGCCTGATCCATCATGAGTGTCAAGTGTCCCTGCCCCTCCTGGCTGACAGAACTAGCCCTTTTTCCCTCCCCAGAGGAGACTTGCCTTGAGACAATACAATGATCTCATCTGAAGTCCTGTCAGATGACACCTGCTCTGCTCAAGATCTGCCCCATTGCCTCCAGACCAATATTTACGGCATATCTCAGAACAGTTTGGGGTGGGATGGTGGGTTGATCCCTGGGGATCACTGATAATGGGAAATGGGTCATTTCACTTTCTTGGAATGAAATTGATAGACAGTTAGCTAGTATATTGGGTTTGCTCTTTCTCTCTCACTTTATCTATATCTATACAGAAAAGGACCAGTTTCAAATGTGGCCCAAAGGAAGAAAATGATCTGTAGCAAGTCCAGGGTGCAGTGAAAGCTGCCCTGCTCCTTGAACCATATGACTCATTTGGTTTAAAGGTCCTAAAGCTGTCTGTGGGTAAGAATACTGTATAGGATCCCTGAAAGTCTCATTATAAGAATCATAGCACAGAAGCTGTGCTGGAGAAAAGCCATATCTTTTATGGCAGAGAAGAACTCCCTATTTGGAAAAGTAGTCTGATGCTGGTTACAAATAAAAATTTAGTCCTCATTGTAGAATACCAAGTGACTGAAAGAGAGCTCATGAGCTGAGGGTTATCTGATCTACCATGTCATAAGGCCACATGGGCATGACAGCAATCCGTTACAGAACGGAGGGGTACATTCAGGATTAGACTGAAGTCAGCCCAGACATCTGAGTAAATCATAGACAGGTGACCTAGGCTCATCTCCCGTAACTGTTGTACCAGAACCTTTCTTTCAGTCTACATCTATGGCATCAGCAGAGATTCCCTATGGCTGTCTGACTGAAGGAGAAGGGACTTGGGCCTGGTTCACAAAAGGGTTGATATAATATGTTGGTGCTAGCCAGGAGTGGACTGTTGCTGTATTAAAGCCTCACTCAAGATTGATTCTAAATAAAAAAGCAAGACCCATCTATATGCTGCCTACAAGAGACTCACTTCAACCCCAAAGACATACACAGACTAAAAGTGAAGGGATGGAAAAAGATATTTCATGCAAACAACAAGGAGAAAAAAGCAGGTGTTGCAGTACTTGTATCAGACAAAATAGACTTCAGAACAAAGAAAGTCACAAGAGACAAAGAAGGACATTACATAATGATAAAGGGGTCAGTCCAACAAGAAGATATAACCATTATAAGTATCTATGCACCCAACACAGGAGCACCTATATATGTGAAACAAATACTAACAGAATTAAAGGAGGAAATAGACAGCAATGCATTCATTTTAGGAGACTTCAACACACCACTCACTCCACAGGACAGATCAGCCAGACAGAAAATAAGTAAAGACACAGAGGCACTGAACAACACACTAGAACAGATGGACCTAACAGACATCTACAGAACTCTATACCCAAAAGCAGCAGGATACACATTCTTCTCAAGTGCACATGGAACATTTCCCAGAATGGGCCACATACTGGCCACAAAAAGAGCCTCAGTAAATTCAAAATGACTGAAATTGTACCAACCAACTTCTCAGATCACAAAGGTATAAAACTAGAAATAAATTGTACAAAGAAAACAAAAAGGCTCACAAACACATGGAGGCTTAACAACATGTTCCTAAATAATCAATGGATCAATGACCAAATTAAAACAGAGATCAAGCAATATATGGAGACAAATGAAAACAACAGCACAATGCCCCAACTACTGTGGGACATAGTGAAGGCAGTTCTAAAAGTAAAGCATATAGCAATCCAGGCCTATTTAAAGAAGGAAGAACAATCGCAAATGAATAGTCTAAATTCACAATTATTGAAACTGGAAAAAGAAGAACTAATGAGGCCCAAAGTCAGCAGAAGGAGGGATATAATAAAGATCAGAGAAGATATAAATAAAATTGAGAAGAATAAAACAATAGAAAAAAATGAATGAAACCAAGAGCTGGTTATTTGAGAAAATAAACAAAATAGATAAACCCTTAGCCACACTTACCAAGAAAAAAAGAGAATCTACACACATAAACAGAATCAGAAATGAGAAAGGAAAAATCACGATGGACACTACAGAATTACAAAGAATTATCAGAGAATACTATGAAAATCTCTATGCTAACAAGCTAGATAACCTAGAAAAAATGGACAACTTTCTAGAAAAACAAAACCATCCAAGACTGACCAAGCAAGAAACAGAAAATCTAAACAGACCAATTACCAGCAATGAAATTGAATTGGTAATCAAAAACTACCCAAGAACAAAACCCCTGGACCAGATGGATTCACTGCTGAGTTTTATCAGACATTTAGAGAAGACTTAATACCCATTCTCCTTAAAGTTTTCCAAAAAACACAAGGGGAGGGAATACTTCCAAACTCATTGTATGAAGCCAGCATCACTCTAATACCAAAACCAGGCAAAAACACCACAAAAAAAGAAAACTACAGACCAATATATCTGATGAACATAGATGCAAAAATACTCAACAAAATATTAGCAAAACCATATTCAAAAATACATCAAGAGGATCATACACCATGATCAAGTGGGATTCATCCCAGGGATGCAAGGATGGTACAACATTCGAAAATCCATCAATATCATCCACCACATCAAGGAAAGAAGAACAAAAACCACATGATCATCTCCATAGATGCTGAAAAAGCATTTAACAATATTCAACATTCTTTCATGATAAAAACTCCCAAAAAAATGGGTATAGAGGGCAAGTACCTCAACATAATAAAGGCTAAATACGACAAACCCACAGCCAACATCATACTTAACAGTGAGAAACTGAAAGCTTTTCCCCTAAGATCAGGAACAAGACAAGGATGCCCACTCTCTCCGCTTTTATTCAAGATAGTACTGGAGGTCCTAGCCACGGTAATCAGACAACATAAAGAAATTAAAGGCATCCAGATTGGTAAGGAATAATTCAAACTGTCACTGTTTGCAGATGACATGATATTGTACATAAAAAACCCTAAAGAATCCACTCCAAAACTACTAGAACTAATACCTGAATTCAGCAAAGTTGCAGGACACAAAATTAATACACAGAAATCTGTGGCAGTCCTATACACTAACAATGAACTAGCAGAGAGAGAAATCAGGAAAGCAATTCCATTCACAGTTGCATCAAAAAGAATAAAATACCTAGGAATAAACCTAACCAAGGAAGTGAAAGACCTATACTGTAAAAACTACAAGACACTCATGAGAGAAATTAAAGAAGATATCAATAAATGGAAACATCCTGTGCTCATGGATAGGAAGAATTAATATTGTCAAAATGGCCATCCTGCCTAGAGCAATCTACAGATTAAATGCAATCCCTATCAAAATACCAACAGCATTCTTAAAAACCAGAGCAAATAGTTCTAAAATTCATATGGAACCACAAAAGACCTCAAATAGCCAAAGAAATCCCAAGAAGGAAAAATAAAGCAGGGGGAATCTTGTTTCCCAACTTCAAGCTCTACTACAAAGCCACAATAATCAAGACAATTTGGTACTGGCATAAGAACAGACCCATAGACTAGTGGAACAGAATAGAGAGTCCAGATATTAACCCAAGCATGTATGGTCAATTAATACAAAATAAAGGAGCCATGGATATACAATGGGGAAATGACAGCCTCTTCAACAGCTGGTGTTGGCAAAACTGGACAGCTACATGTAAGAGAATGAAACTGGATTACTGCCTAACTCCATACACAAAAGTAAACTTGAAATGGATCAAAAACCTGAATGTAAGTCATGAAACTATAAAACTCTTAGAAGAAAACATAGGCAAAATTCTCTTGAATATAAACATGGACAACTTTTTCATGAACATATCCGGGGCAAGGGACCCAAAAATAAAAATGAACAAGTGGGACTATATCAAACTAAAAAGCTTCTGTACAGCAAAGGATACCATCAGTAGAACAAAAAGGCATCCTACTGTATGGGAGAATATATTCATAAATGACATATCCGATAAGGGGTTGACATCCAAAATATATAAAGAGCTAATGCACCTCAACAAACAAAAAGCAAATAAGCCAATTAAAAAATGGGCAGAGGAGCTGAACAGACACTTCTCCAAAGAAGAAATTCAGATGGCCAAGAGGCACATGAAAGGATGCTCCACATCGCTAACCATCAGAGAAATGCAAATTAAAACCACAATGAGATATTACCTCACATCAGTTAGGATGGCCACCATCCAAAAGACAAACAACAACAAATGTTAGCGAGGATGTGGAGAAAAGGGAACCCTCCTACACTGCTGGTGGGACTGCAAATTAGTTCAACCATTGTGGAAAGCAGTATGGAGGTTCCTCAAACAAGTCAAAGTAGAAATACATTTGACCCAGGAATTCCACTCCTAGGAATTTACCCTAAGAATGCAGCAGCCCAGTTTGAAAAAGACAGATGCACCCCTATGTTTATCGCAGCACTATTTACAATAGCCAAGAAATGGAAGCAACCTAAGTGTCCATCAGTAGATGAATGGATAAAGAAGATGTGGTACATATACACAATGGAATATTATTCAGCCATAGGAAGAAAACATATCCTACCATTTGCAACAGCATGGATGGAGCTAGAGGGTATTATGCTCAGTGAAATAAGCCAGGCAGAGAAAACAAGTATCAAATGATTTCACTCTGTGGAGTATAAGAACAAAGTAAAAACCAAAGGAACAAAACAGCAGCAGACTCACAGAACTCAAGAATGGACTAACAGTTACCAAAGGGAAAGGGACTGGGGAAGATGGGTGGGAAGGGAGGGATAAGGGGGGAAAGGGGGCATTACCATTAGCACACACAATGGGGTGGGGGGCACAGGGAGGGCTGTACAACACAGAGAAGACAGGTTGTGATTCTATAGCATCTTAGTATGCTGATGGACAGTGACTGTAATGGGGTATGTGTGGGGACTTGACAATGGGGGGAATCTAGTAACCACAGTGTTGCTCATGTAATTTTGTATTAATGATACCCAAATTAAAAATTTTTTTAAAAGATTGATCCTGAAGGAAAGTCCTTAAGAGAAATCCTCCCATTGGGCAGAGTTAAGACATTACACTTGGTTATCCATTTCATATTGAGGAAGTATATATAGGGATATATACTGGGAAATATACAGGGATGTATACTGACTCTTGAGCAGTGGAAAATGATCTGATGGTCATTACATAGAAGGAGCAAGACATAAAGACGTGAGACACGAATGTCTATACATAAATAATGGGAGTGAACACAATGTATGCAGATCTTCTGCCACATATTAATACCTACCAGAGGGCAAGCATCTCAAACTAACTCTCAGCAGCGATGTAGACAATGAATGCGGCAGCTTCTTGCTGAGTCATCCTGTCCTCGCGCAGTGGGGCCATGAAGACACAACCGCAAGGACGGAAACCAAGCATGGGGGCACGGGCGCCCCTCACTAAGCCGCCCTAGCTCCTGCTGTTGCTGAGTTCCCTACCCGCCAGGATCAGGGGCCCGTGCTGAGCTTTGATGTGGTCTAAATCTTGGAGAGACCTGCCAGCCAGCTCAACTAAACAAGACCCCTTCTATTTTAAAGAGAGAAGTGATTCATACTGACCTCATCACTCCTGTAGAGGTGGGTTTTGTCTTCCTTGCCCACAGTAGCTCAGCCAACACCCCCGACTAAGGACCTACAGAATATCTGATCTACTCACATACGTAGGACACCTCCTCGGTGGTCTTCTGGCAGAATTCCTTCTTCGTCAGAGGACACGAGTCTTTCTTCTATTAGGGCCTTCCACTGAATGAATGAGGCCCACTACATTATAGAGGATACTCTACTGAAAGTCTACTGATTTAAATGTTAATCTCATCTAAAAAATAACTCTGTGAAAGCACCTAGAATAATGTTAGATCCACTAACCAAGTGGAAACAAAATTAATCATCTCAAGCAGGAAGCTAATACTTCATTATGTTTAATTGGATTATGAAGTTATTTCTTTGCATTGAGACAATGAGTCTCTTTGTTGAGATGGCAATATAATTAATTGCTTTGCCTTAGTTGTTAAAGAGTACCTTTTAAATGCATAAAAGTGATTTGTTCTCTATGACTCCAAAGCAGTGTCTGGCCCAAACTGTGGTCAGCAAACACCCTAAAGTTTTATGGTGTGCTGGGTTGAGGAGAAGAGACGGATGAGTCTTGGTTTTCCTAAGGTTTCCTATTTTAGTACTGAAATCCCCACTTCCTCAGAGACTCCTCAGTCCCAGCAAACCAGGACACCAGTCACCATAGTGTGCTGTGTTAAATCCCTCCTTACTTCCCAAGAGGAGCAGGAATTCAG
The DNA here is from genome assembly GCA_032199065.1 of Smutsia gigantea. Lineage (NCBI taxonomy): Eukaryota > Metazoa > Chordata > Mammalia > Pholidota > Manidae > Smutsia > Smutsia gigantea. The sequence continues at coordinate 129,644 of JAVSCE010015765.1, read as the reverse complement.
GGTGGCTCATGCTAGCAGTAAAATAATTTATGTTTGAGCAGGGTTGTGTTACTTTACGATGCTTTCTGCCTTCCCCTTGGAAAGAATACAAAAGCACGCAGAGAGGACCAGCAGCGGGATCTTGTCACTGGGTGACTTTATCATTTGCCGTGGCTACCTGGGGACCTCACCAAGAATGGTCTCAGCGATCCCGCCATCCCACTGTTTGCTTCTGTGGATCTGAGGACAAAGTCAGGACCTCTCTAAGGAGGGGCAGCCCCAGTAGTGGCCTCTAAACCCCATCTGTGATCGCTGCTGCCTTCCTCTAGGTCTTAGGAGCGTCCGTGACAGCCCAGGAGCGAGCCCCCCGGCGGCCAGGCCCGTCCGCACAGCCGCAGCCTTCCACCTGGGCGGGAATACACCGTTGTCACCCGCATACAGCATTTCTTTTTGCTTTCTGGACCCATTTAACTGAGCAGGACATAGAAACATGTTTAAGATTCTAAAAATTGTTTTGGCCACAGAGAGGAGCCAGAGTCCCTGACTTGGGGAAACGGTTCAGAGAAGAGATGATGCTGGCACTTCACCAACCTCCCACCTCCAAGGGCCCCGACAGCTCCCTTTCCACTCATTTCACATTTGGGGCATCCACACTAGGTTTTGTTTAATGGAAATATTCCTTCTATTGCTAAAATTTTTGAAAAGAACAAAAAATACAGGATACAGATATTTATACTAAACATTTGTCACACGTCTACAGGTGCGATTATGAATACTTTAAACCACTTGAGTGCTGGAATGATGCCACGAGGCAGTACTCTAAGCCACTTAAATATTTGTGTCTTTCTTTCATTTCCAAATATAACATTCCCCGACGGCCCAGCTTTTTTCACATTTTAAAGGTGAGACCTTGAATGGTTAAGTTCAAATTCCAGCTCCGTCGTCATCTAGCTTCGCAACCGTAACAAGCAAACTTAGCTACTAGGGGCCTCTGCTTCCTCGTGTTTAACTGAGTATAATAACATGACCGCCTGGGTTATGTGAGGATCAATGAAACAATGCACATAAAGTGCCCAGCAACTCTTCTAACCAACTGGCCACCGAGCGGCACAGCCAAGCCTCTGTGTGCCTCTCCGGTCCGTCACCACCTCTTACGGCTCATCCTCTTCTGCCCTGAACAGCCCTACACGTTCTGGCAGAGAATAAAGGAATTTAAGAGTTTTCTAAGGTAACGCTACGGGCTTTGGAAGGGGTGGCAGATGAGTTCAGAGTGTGACTTTATAAGGCCGTCCTGCCCCCCAGGCCTCCCTCTGTGTTGTGGGCGTGCTGTTCTCAGTGGGGCTTCTCTTTCTCATCTTCTTTACCAGACTAGCCATCGGTGCTCCCCCAAGGTTCAGCTCAGCTGTCTCCCCTCCGGGAAGGCCTCCCCTTATTCCTCCTACCTAGACTAGGGGCCCCTCCTCTGCCTTCTACCATAGCATCCAGGTGAAGCCATCGTAAAAGCATGCTTTCACCTTGTACCGCTCACAAGATTATTGTAGCAACTCATGGTTCCTGTATGACAACAGCCTATTCTAAGGTCTCCCTACTCTTGACACCTGGATGATAACGTGTTGCACAGTGTGCCCCTCCTCTGCACCCCATCTCCCCTCTCACCAGTGGAAACTGGAACAATTGTGAGCATGTGACCAGTCTTTGCTGTGACTGAGAACCTGTGACCTGTCCCCTGTGGCAGTGGTTTTAGTCCTATTTGAGCATCAGTACTGCCACTCGAACTTTAAAACAAATACATATGCTGTGCTTTTCATCCTCAAAGGTCTTGATTCAGGAGGTCTAGGGTGGGCCCACGCACTGGTATATTTTTATAAGTCCTTCAGGTGATTCTGACAAGCATCAAAATGAATGACTCTCTGAATTAGCATAGAAAGAAGAATTGACCTAATTAGACTCTATAGGAAACTTGAATGAAGAAGCATGGAACAAATTTTATGAGTAGTGGGAATGGAAAGGGATTGAACAAAGGCTATGGAAAGGCACTTGTCATATGAAATTACCAGGGAGCAGAGCTAATGTGGACGGTGAAGAAGTGGTCATCAGAGAGAGAACAGAGCTAATGTGTGCAGAGAAGGTGACCCAAGACAGTGAGAGACAGAGATGGAGCAGACAGAGCAGAGACAGACAGACAGAGAGAGGGAGAGAGAAACCTCAGTCTTATCCCCCAAACTAGAAACCTCCGTGGACTTCTGGTTCATCACGCACACGTAATACCGTGAAGTGCACCTCCACAAAGTGTTTTTGAGACGTGTGTTTCCCCCTCTAACCTACTGCCGCTGCTTGGGTCCCGGCCTTCACCAGCACTCGCTGGGGCCATGGCAGAACCCTCGCATCTGAGGTCTCTCCCTCTACAGCCCTCCTACCCAGTCTGTCCCCAGCACTGTGGCTGATCACACCACATCCTCCTTTGGTCTGTGAAATGGCAAGCCTTCCTGGTCTGGGCCCTCCTGCCTCGCCTTGCCTATGCCCGCCCATCCGTAGACCTCACGCTCCTGCCACAGCAAATCGGGCCTTTGCTACTGTGAATGCAGGTCCCTCCGCCCTCCCTTCTGTTGCCCATTTTCTACTCAGCCCTCAAAACCTAGCTCAAATATCACCCTAGTGATGCCTTTTTACCTTCTTCAGGCAGTATTAGCTTATTACAAACTCCTCCCTTCTCCATTACACCAGTAGCTCCTGGAAGAGATGGACTCATTCCTATGTGTCTCTGATTTCCCTGCGCACAGGAGGCACCCAGCGAGTGTGTTGTAATTGACTGAATTTATGGAATTGCAGGTAATGAGAGAGCGGTAATTAGAGAGCCGGAGTATCGCTGGATCTATAGGCCAGCTCTGCGTATGATCCTGTGGCCCCAGACTCTGCTCCTGGATTTTCAGTGTCTTGTCTTCATTCAAATTTATATTCACAGAAGCTTTGGACGCTCCAGATAGATTTTTCCCAAAGCTCCACGAAACCTTAGCAGAGGCTTCTGGAGGTGACAGTTCTGGGGTGCAAAGAAGCACAGGATGGGGTGAAGCAGCCATGTTTCCATGTGGGCATTTGGACCACCTAGATGCACATAAGAACAATTTCCTTCCTTTTTACTTGAATCCTAAGAAAATGCCTTAATAGGAAAACTTAATCTTGAACAGGAAGAAGATAGAAACATGAATTAACTCATTTTCCATGACCCGAACCACTCAGAGCCTCCAGCAAGCTTGCAGGGAAGATATGAGTTCCATCAATGTTGAAACAGTCGCTCTGATGTGGAAATACATGCGCAAAGAGCGACTTCTGACCAGTTTTTAGTTTCCTATTTCGTTGCCTTTAACAGTGATGACAAATGGAACAAGATGTTCATTCACCAGAGGAATCTCAGTAACATGTATCAGGGCAATTAACTTGGAAATCTCTAGTGAATAAGCGTGATTCACAGGCTTACTGAATGTCAATTGGAGGACTCAGGAATCCTGGTGCGTCCACTGGGTGACAAAATGCTTTAAAATCTTGAATTATGTGCTAAACTTTCTCATTTTGGTAGTGACTCCCATTTGAGTCAGTCGATAATAGATGGAAAATGAGCAGGAAGGGGTGGATCTCTGACAGCTGAAAGGAGAGGTACTAGTCTGGGCAGAACATTTTGTAGGATGCTGGTCTGAGCATAAACCTATTATTTTTTAAATCCTCATTCTTGAAACTGGCACATGACCTCTTCCTAAGGGCAAGGAGATTCCAGAGGCACATATTTGCCATCTGGAGTGGACTGTATCATTCATCTAGATGCCAGCGTCACTGTGAACTTGAGATTGTTTGTAGGGATGAACAAGGACATTCTGGGACAGAAAGGTCAGTTTCGTCTGATAAGAATGGAACGTGTGGTCTAGCTGGGAATGTGTTGCCATTCATCACATTCAGGAAAATGCTACACAGTGTCTCCCTCTGGGAGGGTTCCTGGGAAAGAAAAGGGCTCCCTGTGAGGCAGTAAAAATGAGAACCCCCTCAGAGCCCTGGCTTTTAATGGCATCTAGAATCCAGCACCATTAGATGGCGCTCTTCTGCATCCCACAAGGGAAAACGTCACTCTATCCACGCCTGTGGGCTTTCCTGTTTGTCCAAATCATGTTAGAAGCATAATGCCTAGTTAGTAATCAAGAGCTGTTGGAGCTGTTTCCTACCAAGCGAATGGTTTTAATTTTGAAGCTCTCTGTTCCATCGTTCTTTAGCTCTGGGAAGGGCTTGCAACCCAACTAACTCTATCTCCCACTTTGGCCTGGGAAACCCTGCACAGATCTGGCTTACCCTTCAAGCCAGCCAGAGCCAGATTTGCTTGGCTTTTGTTGCTGCTCTTATTTTTTAAATAGGCACAGACAGGAAAGAGCAGCAGTGGCAGTGATATTTGAAGTTTGCTTTTGGTGCTCCAGGGACACAGCCACCAGATGTGTTGGCTATCGCAGGCTTTCAGGCTTAAAGTCATCAAACAGAATTCCTTGCTTTGGTAAGACCACAATGCATAGTTTTCTTTTGAAGTGACGAAGCCCAGAAATAGGTATTGTAGATGAATGTAGCTCCTTGTACTTTTCTGCTCCTATGTCTTAAAATTCTCGTGCACAAATTCTACTCTCATGTCTCTGAAGATGACTTTGGAATCTGGGTCTGCAGAGGAATTGGCACCAAACAGAATTGGGTTAAAATCTCAACTTTGTCACTCAATTGTCGTTTGACCTTGCATAGGTCATTTGAAGCTCTGACCATCAGTCTCCTCATCTGTAATATGGGGATACTACCTATCTTACAGGGATGATTTTAAGACTTAATGAGATAATGCTACTCCCCCTGCTTGTGCAATGCACACAATTCCTTTAAAGTAAAAAATTGTGTGAAATTCAGTATTGAATTAAATTATTTTTATCATAATGTTACTTAAGTACACACATAAAACTAGGTAAAAATTCCTGAGGATATATATATATATCCATTTCTACTTTCCACCATATATGACACAAATTTTAAAAATTGAATTTAAGTGAAGATATAATCTATAATGTTCAAATTACAACATATATTTCATCTAATTTCATAAGTCTGTTGTTTTGCTGGAACTAAATGCATTTGCAATGTGAATTTGATACAGTTATGGGAAGGCTCTTTTGAGTTCAGTCAGGCTATAACATCAAGTGCCATTGTGTGAGCATCCCAAGGATTCAGTTCATCTCCAAAGAGATTTCTCAGCATATTCGCCACAGGTTGCCAGCTACTATTTCTCCACCTCTGAGATTATTGTGTGGACTAAAGGGGGTTTAGGTACCTACAAGGCCAGGCAGGGCTGCTGGGGAACCTTCCAGTCCAAGCTCAGCCAGAGAGAAATTTCATCTCGGGGCTCAGTTGTGCATAGTCTCATAGACTCCCACACTTGAGTGGGCTTAGGAGCTCACGCCTCTCTAAAAGCCACAGAGAAATCTTCAACAGGGGAGTTACGTATTAACTTCATCTTTAAGATGATTCATTTCAGCAGTTTTTTGTATGGGTAGGAGGAGTTGAGGATGAAGTTAGGGCCATAGAAATTTTTCTTTGACTCTTTGTCTTAGCTTGTACCACATCTTTAAAGTAATGGGAAAAAAAAAGCAATCAGGGCTAACTTACATCTAACTGTTATTCTTTGGATAATTGTGTTTAACAGAAAAGTCAGCACTGATTTCGATCATCATCAAAATGTTCCCCAAGACAGCTGTTCTCTGTGGGGAAAAACCTAGCCAACTGTTCAGCATTATAATTTTCTTTACACCTAGTAAGGTGCCTTGCAAAAACAACACCTTAAATAAGTGTTTTGTGAATGAATGAAGAATAAATGAATAAAAATATGCAAAGCAGCCATCTAGTGACAGCACCTAGAATGGTGAGCCCAGTATCTCAAACGGTAGGCTCATGCTTAGGAATTCTGCTTATTAAGGGACAGAAAATGGCACACCATGTTAGATTATCTTAGTTCCCTTGGCTTTAGACCCCTGCCACAGGGATGCCCCCAGGTCTGTGTTTTTACTCTGACCTTGAGATCCAGTCTTGTGGATGCCTCTTGGGCTTAACTGTGTAAGTTACACCACCAGGCCCAGCTCTGATACATAGCTATAATTTACCTGTCATTTGTCAGTGGATTAAAATATCAGATTTGTCTGGGGGAAAAGGTAGTTCATGTAAAGTCAGTACCTTGTTCTATTCACATTATTCACTGTAGCAATTTTTTTCCCCTTGCTATAAAAGTTGAGCTTACAGGTCTTTAATTTTCAGAACGAAACCATTTTCTCTTTTATTACACAACCATTTTATGTTGGCTGTTTTCCCAGTGTGCTGGCACTTCTTCAGTCCTCCATGAAATGTTAAAGAATAACAGATGTAACCTTGCAAAACTTCAACTAATTCAGCAAGTTCTCTGTGAAGTAAGTCATACTCCTTGTAAATTTGAATACAGCTTCTTTATAAACAACCTACTGTCAGTCTCTTAATCTCTTCTGGGCCTCTCTCTCCTTATTTCCAGTCTATAGCATGATACTCTTTTGATACTTTATCAAATCAGCCTACAGCTGGCTGCTTCTGATAGAAATTCAACTACAAGGGGAAAAAAAAAGTCATTTGTTAGGTTAACTAGGAAGTCCAGGAGTGCAGGGCTTTAGATACAACTAGATCCAGGGATACACGTTGGCTTAGTTCAAAACCATCTTCCTTGACAAGGGAAGAAGCTATCGAACGTTCCAGGCTTACATGGCCCTTACCACTCACCACCCCAAAGAGAGAGAATCAGAGAGATTAGGTGCCTTGCTTGGCCATCCTGGATCCCACTAGGAGTCCAAGCATGGATCATGATGCTAAATAAAGTGTTGCTGGGTGGAGACTTCTGCGTTTTTCACAGCAAAGCCCACAGTGCAGTGGGAATCTGGCAACCAGTCTGGATAGTTCTAGACTCCCACTCCCAGATATTATAAAATCTACTTGCAGAATCTGAATTACCCATAAATTTGAACTTAAGAGGAAAATAATACCCAGGAACAAGGTAAACTCACCAGTTAATATAAAGACCAAAATCTAGGGTGAGAAAGCAAGCATTTCAGCTGTGCTGTTGAATAAACTCAATCAGATGAGCAAATAAGCCTGCAGCAATAGCCCTTTCTGTGCCAGCGTTCACACAGGACAGTACAGCCCGCAGCAAGGGGACAGACTGTCCAGATGGGAGGGCTCTCCAGCACTATTTCCCATGTTGGCCTGGTCGTGCCAAGGTGTTCTCTGTGGTAACCTGACCCTGCGTTTTACACAGGCATCATTTACAAGAGTTAATTGCCTTCCACTAGATAGCGGTTACCCCAATATCATCTTCCAAGAAAAGCAGCCCTGTGTCGGAAGCTCCTGTTTAAGGAATGACGTAGGGCATGAGTGCAGCCAACCCAAACAGGTCTGGTGCCCTGTCAGCGCTGAGAGAAGACAACGAAGCCAGTGTGGTTCTAGCTGCTTGGCTCTTTGCCTTAAATGAGGTGTTGGATCCCCTATATGGGGATTCTGCCCTTTGCTGGAAAGAGGAGTTGACTGGGTGATCTAATCATTTTTCTCTCCCTTTGCCAACCACTGTATACAGTCCATTGTGATCATTGTTAAGCAATATCCCGGGGTTTTCCCTCGGAATGGCACAGGAGGTTAGAAATACAAACACAGGGCCCGTGGCATTCCCCGGTGATGTCAGCTTCTGTTTTAGATTAAATATTTTTAGAGGATATCCCCGTTAAGCCAGACATCTTGTTTACAATGGGGCAGCATTGCAGAGTGTGGGCAAGAGGACGATACACTTGCATACAAGTCACCACTACGCAATCCCGTCAAAGTCTCGTGTTAATCTGATCCACTGGTTGCTTCTGATGTGGCCAAACATGGCACGTTTCTCCACCCTGAGAGAATCTGCAGACTGAACGCCATCTAAAAGGGAGTTTGAATAGATAGCTCTTTGTACACATTACCATGTTTATGAGAATAAATGTTATTTTTATTCATTAATCTTTCATATCATAGCAGCTCTTGATAAAGATGACTGCTGCCCTTGTAATCGTTCTACCCCTGGTAGCAAACGAGGAAGTGAATGCAGAGGCCTTGCCTATATATGAGAAGCGAATTGGATCTTCTGTTTAGTATTGCAGGTCAACTGAACACTTATTATCAACAGCAAGCAGTGGTGGCTCTAGAATTTCCATTAAGAGAAGATTTAAAAGTGACAACTTCCTTGGAAGGAGCAGCCAGAGGATTTGTCTTGAGGTGCATTTTCATAGCAAGCACAGATGCTTTTTTGGGTGTAGTATGGTGAAGGTTATAAAGAGGCAAGAGATTTCTGATCTTCCATGGGCACAGTGTGTAAGCTTGACAAACCTAAGTAAATAAAATACAAACAAAGATTTTATCAAAACTGAGCAAATTTCTGGCTCAGATCTCACCCAGGTATGAATCTGACAATGTCACCATTCAGATAATCAGGCTGAGCAAAACGAAGAATAAATCCCCCACAATCCTTTAATGTATTATAGTTCATACCCCCTTGCCTTCCCCTGACATCCATCCTAACATGAATTACTGTCCAACACTCGTCATAGCCACAGAGCAAGTTGGCGGGGCCCAGTTTATTAATTCTGTAAGCCCCGTGGTATCTCAGGGACAAGACCATTATGCAATCACAGATGACAAAAACTTAGAGAATAGCACTCATCTCGTTTCAATTCGAAAGCAACTCTCTTAATAGATAAATTCAGAAGCCTTTATTTTTAGTCCCTGTCCGAGTTGGTTTCCCTGTGAGAAGAGTGCCCTCTGGTGCTGATTTAATGTTCCAGCTAGCTAAGGAGAAGAAAATTCTGTATACACGTCGACCAACATAGAAAGATTTATGTAATAGGACTGGCTGTTCTTAAGATGGCACTTTTCCATTAAAACCTGTGTTATTAACTGTGTGTTGGACTTTTCCCCCATTACTCTAATGCAGCATAAAACTGAGAAAGAACTTGGTGGTCCACACAGAAAGACCAGTGCAGGCTGTGGCTAAACAGAGAAGACATGCATTTATATAGCTCATCGGACATGAATGAAGAGGTCAAACAATTAACAAAAGCAAGACAGCAACTCTTCACTTTTAAATTTTGGTTCATCGTTTTCACACCTCATGGAGATGCCCACATAAGGTTCACCTTCTGTGGAAGCTTTAATTTCGCTTAGTTTCCTTTAGTTTAGTTTGGTTTTGGAATGCACAGTCCTTGGTAATTTCTATATATGGAAAAAAGAATGCTGCACCCTTCTAGTGACCATTTGTTCCCAAAGCCAGTATCTGTTACGGGGATGTGTGTGTGTGCACTTGTAGCAAGGAGTTCCAAGCTGGGAAAGATCTGACAGAGGCTTTTTCTGTAGAGATTTGTTACAACACCATCATGGTCTCCCAGTAGAGATATAGTCTGAAAACCTAACACAAACTATTGCACCAACCAGTCAAGTCAGCATCAGTTTGTCTTTTAAGAGGATCAAACTAATGAATGAGAAGAGGAGAGAAGGAAGCTGCTTCAGTTCATATCACCCATCTTACTATATAAGATAGTATTTGCCTTGGTTCCCTTCCTCCCTCTTCCTTCTCTCTCCCTTTTTGGGGACCCCCCCAGAAGATCATGTAGCTAGTGTGCAGAGTGACTAGGGCTAGGAAACACAGCTTTAGAACAGAGAAGGCACGGGTAGCATTCACCCCTACAAACGTGTATTATTTGGTTAGAATAGTGTAAGTCTGCACTGTTTACTGTGGGGTGTAGGTTGGGGGGTTAAACTTTTAAAATTTCACCAGCAGTTGAAATTCAGAAGATTTTTTCCTTAAAAATCCAGATTTGCAGCTTCTCCTAAAGTATTTTCTAGAGAAAAAAGACTTTTAAGTGCCTGTTAGAAAGGTTCTCCAGAAGCCCATTATCTGCCTGCCCCAAGAGGCCCTTGAACTTTTAGCATTGGATTTATCCATTCTTCATTTGATAGCTTTCTGTTAAAATACAGACCATGGACTTCTGGTGCTGAACTTTGGAAGGGTTCTATCAAAATAGTCATCAGAAGCCTTGTCAGCTCCATTTTGCTCACTTAGTTTTCTCCCTCCAACCAGAAAACCAGATTTCTTCCTGTCCATTTGCACTCTCTCTTCCACAGCAGCCCAGTGGAGAAATGCTCATGGCTCAGTGATGACACATCTTCTACCATCTCCACCCACTGCTCCCCATAGTGACTCCTACACTGGGGAACCTGGATCAGGGATACAGAAGTAGTTATACTGTGACAGCTCAGAAGGAAGATGCTGACACTCCCAGCCAGGACCTCACATGCTCCACAAGGCACCTTAAAATTAGAAAAAAGCATCCCTTTCTCCAACTGGATGGAGCCCTGCCCTGCGGCTCATGTCTTGGGAACTATAGCAGTTTAGATTTCAATCCTCACCCATCCTTCCAACGAGTCACCCTTGTGTAGAGAAAAAACTGGACAGCTATTCTCCAAGGCCCTCCTACCAACTCATCTTGTTTATAAGGACACCCCCACAGCATCTTTTGTTGAGGTCATTTTCCTCATCCTGTTTTTTGGACATCCTATTATGTCCAGGAGGATGGCAATCTTAGTCCTGCACCAGTGTCTTACCTTCTTCAGGCAAGTTTTCCTTCCTTCTGCCTGAATACAGTTCTTTCCTCCTTCACTTTTTTGCTTAATCAAAAGTCCATATCTCCTGGATTTTCTGACAACTTCAGTTCATTTTGGTCTTTAACTTTTCTGAATTCTTGTGGCATTTATGTTTAGTATTGCAGGTCAACTGAACACTTATTAAATGTTTCATATGCTTACTTTGTCTTCTCTGCCAATTTGATATCTCCTCAAGGATATTTCTCCCTAAATCATTCTCCACCATCTAAAAGACTCTCTGGGGACTTCTGCTTGGGACAGGATAGATTAACAGGAATTGAGGTTGCCAGATAAATTCCAAGAAGCCCTATTAAATTTGAATTTCAGGCATGCTTATACTATAAGTATGGATCATATATATATTTTAAAAAGTATTTGTTGTTGCTCTGACATTCAGATTTAATTGAGGGTCTTGTTTTGTTTTGCTAAATTTGGCAGTTCTTCCAGGGTTGGATTTACTCTCCTATCTTAAATAACTCTTAAAAACTCAGGAAAATATACGAACAATGGTTTTCAGACATTGGCACACAAGCAGTACAAAAAAGGATCTCTTAGAAAAGTGAAGAAACGAGTTAGTGTTCATGATTGCCCTAGGTTACCTTTGGTAGAAATTTTCCAGACTTCAGTGCAGAAAGAGTGAACACAAGCAGAGTCTGGCAGTTTCCTTGAGATGAGGAGACAGTTGAGAGTTTGGAGAGGCCACACTGGTTAGAACTCACAAGGCAGAGGACCTGAAAGACTGAAGAAGGCTTCCCTTGATTCTTCAGCTAAGCATTAACTAGTGCACGTGTGCAAAGGAAAAAGTTGGAGAGATAAAACCATAGGAAGGAGTAGGTGGAACAATTTCTGGAGCTCACACAGGGCTAACCATAGTTCATATTTTCAATAACCAGAGTGGAGAAAGTTTATAATAAATAATGAAGGCAGAAATGGACAAATTGGGTAAAAAAGCAAGACCCAACTTTATCCTACATGCAAGAAACCCACTTCAAAGATAAACAAATAACTTAAAAGTAAAATATTAGGAAAATGATATACCATGCTATCACAAATCAAAGCTGAAGTGGCTATTAAATAAAAGACAAAGCAGACTTCAGAGCAAAAAATATTATCATAGATAAAGAGCACCATTTCATAATGATAAATGGGAAGATCATCAAGAGGATAAAACAATCCTCAATGTTTATGAACCTCATAGTAAAGCTTCAAAATACATGAAACAAAAAATGACGAAACTGAAAGGAGAAATAGACAAATCCAGAATTATAGCTGAAGATTTCAATACTCCTCTGAAAATAACAGACTGAATAAATAGGCAGATAATCAGGAATGATATAGAAGACTGTAATACTATAGAAAACTTTAATACTATCAATCAACTTTACCTAATTGACATTGATAGAACACTCCACCCAACAGCAGCAGAGAACACTTTAAGAGCATCCTAAACATGGACCAAAACAGACCATATTTTGTACCATAAAACAAGATTCAGTACATTTAAAGTAATTCAAATAAATAAAAAGTATATTCTCTAACCACAGTGTAATTAAATTAAAAATAAATAACAGAAAGACATCTGGAATATCTCCAAATATTTGGAAACTAAATGACACACTTATAGAAAAAAAAGTATCAAAGAAGGAATCACAAGGGAAATTAGAAAATATTTTGAACAAAATGAATGAAAATTAAAATACATTATGTCAAAAGTGGGATGCAGCTAAAGCAGTGGTAAAGGGGAAATACATACATGCTTATTATAGGAAAAAAGAAAGGTCCAATCAATTACCTAAGCTTCCACCTTAAGAAACATTAAAAAGAAAAGCAAATTAAGCAGATGGAAATAATGAAGGCAAGAGCAGAAATCAATAAAACAGAAAGCAGAAAAACAATAGAGAAAATCAATGAAACCAAAAGCTTATTCTTTCAGAAGATCAATAAAGTTGATAAACTTATAGTCAGAGTATCCTGGAAAAAAGAAAGAAAGAACAAATAACCAATATCAGAACTGAAAGAGGTGACATTATTACAGATTCTACCTATATTAAAAGAATAAAAAAGAACATTATGAACAAATTTATGTCTAGAAATATAACAACTTAGATGAAATGGGTAAATCCTCTGAATGATACAAACTATCAAATCTCACTCAAGAGGAAATAAGCAACCAGAATAGTCATATGTCTAAAAAAGAAATCAAGAGAGTAGATCTTAAAAGTCCTTATCACAAGAAAAAAAGTTTTAAACTATGCATGTTAACTAGACTTATTGTGCTAATCATTTCATAATATATACAAATACCAAATCATTATACTGTACACCTGCAACTAAATGATGTTATATGTCAAGTACACCTCAATCTAAAAAAATGAAATCAAACTTGTACTGTAAAAATTTCCTACCAGGAAAACTCCATGTAGAGATAGCATCATTGATAAATTCTTTCAAACATTTAAGGAAGAAATAACATCAATTCTACACAACCTTTCCCAGAAAATTGAAAAAGAACATTTCTCAACCCATTCTGAGACCAGCATTACTCCAATAACAAAACAAATGCAGACATTACAAGAAAAGAAAGCTATTGCCCATTATCTCTCATGAAAATAGATACTGAAAAATCCTTCAGAAATGATAGCAAGTTAAATCCAGCAATATGTACAACAGAATATACATCAGAGCCAAGTGTGGCTGATCCTAGGAATCCAAAACTGGTTTAACATTAGAAAATCATTGTAATTCATCATATTAACAGATTGAACAAGAAAAAACAAAAGGTCATATCAGTAAATGCAAAAAAACCATATTTGACAAAATTCAACACTTGTTTGTGATAAAAATTCTCAAAAAAAAAACCTCACACAATACAACAAAACTGGGGATAGAAATGAACTTCCTTAACCTAATAAAGGGTCTGTATTAAAAAACTTACAGCTAGAGGATTAAAGATGGTGGCATGAGAGGTGAGACAGAGGCTTCCTCCTAAAACCACATATAATATGAAAATATAATTAATACAACTAATCCTGAAAGAGCAACAGGAAAGAGGATTGTGCCAAACTGCATACACCTAGAGAAAAGAATAAACCTTATGGAACAGGGTAATGTACCAAAGCCATGGCCCAGCGGGACCCAAGCCCTTCCCCCACCCCAGCTCACCAGTGGGAGGAAAAGAAACAGAGCGGGGGGAAGTGGAGGCCTGGGACTGCTGAATACCTAACTCCAAAGGTCCAATCTGGGAGCACAAACCTACATTTCATGGTGTTTTCATGGTACTCTCGTAATTAGGAGGTTGGAAAGCTAAGACAGGCAGAATACCTGGAAAGGTTGAGGTTCCAGCCACTTGTGGAAAGCAGGGATCCATATCTGGCTGCTCTACGACAAAAGAAAGGTGGGGAGCCTGAGGGACTTCCTAACAGCAAGAGGGTTGCTAAAGGGGCAAGGATTGCACAGCTTACTGCTCAGGAGAAAGGACAGGTAGACAAAATGGTCCGGGTGCACTCTGCCCAGCAGGTTGGGAACTTCCACAATCATCAGGAGCTCCAGCTCCCTGGCTGGTTACAGAACTCCAAGTACCCCCTCTGTGATACGCAGCCTACTAAGCCTTTCTCCCGGCCAGCCCCACCTGGCTCCCAAACTGGCAAACCCTACCCTCTCATTAGGCCAGCCAGAGGGAAGCCCCATCTACAGCAGCTAATGCAAAGCACAGAGGTTTATACCTGTGTGCTCGGCCCACTGGTTCTGGCAGTGGAGACAGGCATAGCAGCCGGGAAGCAGGAAGCAGCTCTTTCCTCCCCCCAGGCACCAATACCACTCCCCTGAGACCCCAAAATTGCTTCAGGGGCTGAGCAGCTCCAGAGAGTAGAGCTTCTGGACACTAGAGGGCACCATATACAAATATGAAACACCAAAAGAACCTGGTTCAAAGTAAAATTATGAATACAACCACCCCTGAGAAAAATTCAAATTAAATCGACTGCATGAATCTTCCTGAAAGGGATTTCAAAATAAAAATTATTAACATGCTCATGGAGGTACCGAAAAATATTCAAGGACTCAGGGATGAATTCCGGTCAGAGATCCAATCATTACAGAACACAGTATCAGAAATGAAACATACAATAGAAAGTTTTAAAAGCATATTAGATACGGTGGAGGAGATGATAAATGATATAGAAATTAGAGAAGAAGAATACAAAGAAGCTGAGGCACAGAGAGAAAAAAGGATATCTAAGAATGAAAGAATATTGAGAGAACTGTGTGACCAATCCAAACAGAATAATATTCACATTATAGGGGTACCGGAAGAAGAAGAGAAATAAAAAGGGATAGAAAGTGTCTTTGAGGAGTTAATTGCTGAAAACTTCCACAGTCTGGGGGAGGAGATAGTCTCTCAGGCCATGGAGATGCACAGATCTCCCAACACAAGGGACCCAAGAAAGACAACACCAAGACATATAGTAATTAAAATGGCAAAGATCAAGGATAAGGACAGACTATTAAAAGCAGCCAAAAAGAGAAATAAGAACACATACAAAGGAAAGCCCATCAGGCTATCATCAGACTTCGCAGTAGAAACCCTACAGGCCAGAAGGGAGTGGCATGATGTATTTAATGCAATGAAGCAGAAGGGCCTTGAACCAAGAATACTTTATCTGGAAAGGTTATCATTTAAATTTGAAGAAGGATTAAACAATTTCCAGATAAGCAAAAGCTGAGAGAAATTACCACCCACAAACCGTCTCTACAGTGTATTTTGGAGGGACTGCTATAGATGGAAGTGTTCCTAAGGTTTAATAGCTGTCACCAGAGGTAATAAAACCAAGGTAAAGAAAGTAGAACAGTTAATTACTAAGCAAATGCAAAATTAAATCAACTATCCCCAAAGTCAATCAAGGGATAAAGAGTACAGAATATGATACCTAATATATAAAGAATGGAGAAGGAAGAAAAAGGAGGGGAAAAAAAGAATCTTTAGACTGTGTTTGTAATAGCATATTAAGTGAGTTAAGTTAGACTCTTAGCAAAGAAGTTAACCTTGAACCTTTGGTAACCATGAGTCTAAAGCCTGCAATGGCAATAAGTATATACCTATCGATAATCACCCTAAATGTAAATGGTCTGAATGCACCAATAAAAAGACACAGAGTCACTGAATTTATTAAAAAAACAAGACCCATCTATATGCTGCCTACAAGAGACTCACTTTAAACCCAAAGACCTACACAAACTAAAAGTGAAGGGATGGAAAAAGATATTTCATGCAACTAATAGGGAGAAAAGAGCAGGAGTTGCAGTACTTGTATCAGACAAAATAGACTTCAAAACTAACAAAGTCAAAAGAGACAAAGAAGGACATTACATAATGATAAAGGGGTCAGTCCAACAGGAAGATATAACCATTATAAATATCTGTGCACCCAACACAGGAGCACCTACATATGTGAAACAAATACTAACAGAATTAAAAGGAGAAATAGAATGCAATGCATTCATTCTAGGAGACTTCAACACTCCACTCACTCCAAAGAACAGATCAACCAGACAGAAAATAAGTAAGGAGACAGAAGCACTGAACAACACACTAGAACAGATGGACCTAACAGACATCTACAGAACTCTACACCCAAAAGCAGCAGAATACATATTCTTCTCAAGTGCACATGGAACATTTTCAAGAATAGGTCATATCCTAGGCCACAAAAAGAGCCTCAGAAAAATTAAAAAAGATTGAAATTGTACCAACCAGTTTCTCAGACCACAAAGGTATGTAACTAGAAATAAATTATGCAAAGAAAATGAAAAATCCCACAAACACCTGGAGGCTTCACAACATGTTCCTTAATAACCAATGGATCAATGACCAAATAAAAACAGAGATCAAGCAATATATGGAGACAAATGACAATAATTCAACACTGCAAAACCTATGGTATGCAGTGAAGGCCATGCTAAGAGGAAAGTATATTGCAATACAGGCCTACCTCAGGAAAGAAGAACAATCCCATATGAACAGTCTAAACTCACAGTTAACAAAACTAGAAAAGGAAGAACAAATGAGGCCCAAAGTCAGTAGAAGGAGGGACATAATAAAGATTAGAGAAGAAATAAATAAAATTGAGAAGAATAAAACAATAGAAAGTATCAATGAAAGCAGAAGCTGGTTCTTCGAGAAAATAAACAAAATAGATAAACCTCTAGCCAGACTTATCAAGAAAAAAAGAGAGTCTACACACACAAACAGAATCAGAAATGAGAAAGAAAAATCACTATGGATACCACAGAAATACAAAGAATTATGAAAGAATACTATGAAAAATTATATGCTAACAAACTGGATAACCTAGAAGAAATGGACAGCTTTCTAGAAAAATACAACCTTCCAAGGCTGACCCAGAAAGAAACAGAAAATCTGAACAGACCATTTACCAGCAATGAAATTGAATTGGTAATCAAAAAACTACCTACAAAAAAACCCGCCTGAACCAGATGGCTTTACCGCTGAATTTTATCAAACATTTAGTGAGGACCTAATACCCTTCCTCCTTAAAGTTTTCCAAAAAGTAAGAGGGAATACTTTCAAACTCATTCTATGAGGCCAGTATCACTCTAATACCCAAACCAGACAGACACCACAAAAAAAGAAAATTACAGACCAATATCCCTGATGAACATAGTTGCAAAAATACTCAACAAAAATATTAGCAAACCAAGTTCAAAAATACATCAAAAATATAATCCAACATGATCAAGTAGGATTTATTCCAGGGATGCAAGAATGGTATAACACTCAAAAAATCAATCAACATCATCCACCACATCAACAAAAAGAAGGACAAAAACCACATGATCATCTCCATAGATGCTGAAAAAGCATTTGACAAAATTCAACACCCATTCATCATAAAGACTCTCAACAAAATGGGTATAGAGGGCAAGTACCTCAACATAATAAAGGCCATATATGACAAACACAGCCAACATTATACTTAACAGTGAGAAGTTGAAAGCTTTTCCTTTAAGATCAAGAACAAGACAAGAATGCCCACTCTCCCCACTTCTATTCAACATACTACTGGAGGTCCTAGCCACGACAATCAGACAACACAAAGAAATAAAAGACATCCAGATTGTCAGGGAAGTTCAACTGTCCCTGTTTGCAGATGACATGATGTCATACATAAAAAACCCTAAAGAATCCACTCCAAAACTACTAGAACTAATATCTGAATTCAGCAAAGTTGCAGGATACAAAATTAATACACAGAAATCTGTGGCATTCCTATACACTAACAATGACCCAGCAGAGAGAGAAATCAGGAAAACAATTCCATTCACAGTTGCATCAAAAAGAATAAAATACCTAGGAATAAACCTAACCAAGGAAGTGAAAGACCTACGCTCTAAAAACTACAAGACACTCATGAGAGAAATTAAAGAAGATATCAATAAATGGAAACACATCCCTTGCTCATGGATAGGAAGAATTAATATTGTCACAATGGCCATCCTGCCTAAAGCAATCTACAGATTCAATGCAATTCCTATCAAAATAGCAACAGCATTCTTCAACGAACTAGAGAAAATAGTTTAAAAATTCATATGGAACCATAAAAGACCCCAAATAGCCAAAGCAATCCTGAGAAGGAAGAATAAAGCTTGGGGGATTATGCTCCCCAACTTCAAGCTCTACTACAAAGCCACAGTAATCAAGACAATTTAGTACTGGCACAAGAACAGACCCATAGACCAATGGAACAGACTAGAGAGCCCTGATATAAACCCAACCATATATGGTCAATTAATATATGATAAAGGAGCCATGGACATACAATGGGGAAATGACAGCCTCGTCAACAACTGATGATGGCAAAACTGGACAGCTACATGCAAGAGAATGAAACTGGATTATTGTTTAACCCCATACACAAAAGTAAACTCAAAATGGATCAAAGACCTCAATGTAAGTCATGAAACCATAAAACTCTTAGAAGACAATATAGGCAAAAATCTCCTGCATATAAGCATGAGCAACTTCTTCCTGAACACATCTCCTCAAGCAATGGAAACAAAAGGAAAAATGAACTCATGGGACTACATCAAACTAAAAACTTCTGTACGGCAAAGGACACCATTAACAGAATGAAAAGGCATCCTACACTATGGGAGAATATATTTGTAAATGACATATCTGATAAGGGGTTAACATCCAAAATACACAAAGAACTCACACACCTCAACACCCAAAAAGCAAATAACCCAATTAAAAAATGGGCAGAGAATATGAAGAGACAATTCTCCAAAGAAGAAATTCGGATGGCCAACAGACACATGAAAAGATGCTCCACATCACTAATCATCAGGGAAACGCAAATTAAAACCACAATGAGATATCACCTCACACCAGTAAGGATGGCCACCACCCAAAAGACTAAGATCAACAAGTGGTGGTGAGGATTTGGAGAAAGGGGAACCCTCCTACACTGCTGGTGTGAATGTAAGTTAGTTCAACCATTGTGGAAAGCAATATGGAGGGTCCTCAAAAAACTAAAAATACAAATACCATTTGAGCCAGGAATCCCACTCCTTGGAATTTATCCAAAGAATACAACTTCTCAGACTCAAAAAGACATATGCACCCCTATGTTTATTGCAGCACTATTTACAATAGCCAAGATATGGAAGCAACCTAGTGTCCATCAGTAGATGAATGGATAAAGAAGAGATGGTAATATACATTATGGAATACTAGTCAGCCATAAGAAAGAAGCAAATCTTACCATTTGCAACAACATGGATGGAGCTGGAGGATATTATGCTCAGTGAAATAAGCCAGGTGGAGAAAGACAAGTGCCAAATGATTTCCCTCATTTGTGGAGTATAACAACGAAGCAAAACTGAAGGAATAAAATAGCAGCAGACTCACAAACTCCAAGAAGGGACTAGTGGTTACCAAAGGGTAGGGGTGTGGGAGGGTGGGTGGGGAGGGAGGGAGAAGGGGTTTGAGGGGTATTATGTTTAGTACACACGGTGTGGGGAGTCATGGGGAAACAGTGTAGCACAGAGAAGGCAAACAGTGAATCTGTGGCATCTTACTACACTGATGGACAGTGACTGCATTGGGGTATGGGTGTGGACTTGATAATATGGGTAAAAGTAGTCAGCACATTGTTTTTTCATGTGAAACCTTCGTAAGAGTGTATATCAATAATACCTTAATAAAAAATTAAAAAAAAACAACTTACAGCTAACATACTTAATGGTGAGAGACTGCTTTTCTCCCAACATCAGCAACAAATAAGCATGTCCTCATCATTCCTATTCAAAATTGCACTGAAAGACCCAGCAAGTGAAATAAGACAAGAAAAAGAAATGAAATGCATACATATTGAAAAGGAAGAAATATAAGTCTTTATTGGCAGATGACACAATTGCGTGTGCAGACCATCCCAAAGAATCTACCAAAAAAAGCTTCTGCAAGTACTAGGGGAGTTTACCAAGGTAACAAACTGCAATGTCAATATGCAAGAGCTAATTACAATGAACAACTGGAATTTGAAATTTAAAGACACCATTTATAATCACACCAAAAGTCTAACTAAGAAATATGGTATAAATCTAAAAAAATGTGCACAAAACACTAAATGAAAGAAACCAAAGATGACCTACATAAATGGAAAAAGATTCCATACTTCTTTTTAATACTCTTTTCTTTCATTTCCTTCAATACCACCCCAACAAGAACCATACTGGTCACTCATGAAGCCTGGAGGGAAGGAGGAGGCATGCAACAGACACAAAACATAACTTGATATACATCATTATACATGGGTCATTAGATCCCAACAGTAGACATTTTTCACCGACCCCCTCCCAGTTTTTCATACATGAGCTTTGTGCCATGTTTTCTTCTCTCTCCCACCCCTTTGCTTCTTCAACTCCCTTCGTACCTTCCTCCCTCCCTTCCTTTCTTCTTTTCTGTCCTATCTGGTCCACATTCCCAGTTCCTATTTGTGTCTTTAAATGGAGACTTTGGCTGTCTTTATCCCTTTCTCCTATTACCAAACAACTTAACCAAGGTCTTTTCCTAAACAAAGATAGTTTTTTTCCTAAAATATTTGAGAGAGAGAGCGAGAAAGAAATTGAAAGATAACCTCCGCTACCCTCTTCAACTTGGTGTTTAAATAGAATTGATGTACATGAAGGCATTATGTCAACTTTATATAACTATAAACTTATAAATGTGAGGTATTCGTATAATTATCAGGTGTAGTGACCACCTTGGTGGGAAGGGAGGGCCTGGACAAGGTGAGTTATGTGAAAGGACCCCTCCTCGGACGGCCCATGGTAATGGAGTGCTCCATCAGCCCTTCCATCTGCTCAGTGAACGTTTCCTGAATACCTGCTCTATTCCAGGTGCTGAAACACAAAGAAAAATCACATGTAGTCCTACCCTCTAAATATTCAGTTCTGGTGGAGACCAACATGTGAAAAATATATAAAATTGAATAGGGTGATTAAGAGATTTAACTGACCAGACAAGCAGATTTTTTTTTTTTGTCTTTTGGAATAGTATACAATTCACATATCCTAGCCTGCTGTCAAACCTCATTTTCTAATTTGCAGCCCAGCAGAAACAGTCACCTTATGTACAGTAGAAACAATATTCTCTAGAACCAAATAATTTGCTAAATGTTTTGGAACTCTGTTGGTAATGTGTCTAGCATCATGATACGTGAAGAACTTTTAGCTACGTGGCTAACCGCTCGTGTGCTCCAAGCGAAAGCTGGAGAATCAGACTGTATGCATCATCTCTAACCAATAGACTCTGCAATGAGCCTCTCTATTTTGGAATTCCTGTTTAGATCCTTACACTTACTTCTTCCATAGCTCTCTAAGAAATTTATTGTTTTCTTGTAAGAGCAGATAAGATTGAAGTAAAGCCAAATGGTTACAGGCGTTGCTTCCATTAAGCCTAGTCTTCTTGTTTGTCGGTTAGAGATAAGAACAATACTTAATTCTATGGAGTTTTGTAAGGATTAGGTAAAGCAATGTATGTGAAGCTCCAAAACAGTGCTATTGGAAAGGACATTGTGGTGTGCAAACTGCAATACTTCTGATGTGTCAGTAGAGGGAGCACAATCATTGGAAACTTGCGAAAACCAATTTAGGATAATCCAAACCCTTTGTACAAACCCTGTTCTGATGGAGCTTGAGGGACCCGCATGCAGTAATCCCTGCTGTATCACTCATTGGATACTAACATATGCTACCATGGAATTTAACATATCTTTCTATATGTACATGTTCTGTCTGTCTAGCATCCAATGTTAAATCACCCGAGTTTCCTCAGGTCCCCTAAGAGGCGAGCTCAGAGGGGAGAGGTAACGTGCTACTACAAAAGTGAAAAGCAGCAATATTTATATTCTTTGTACAAGAATTGGGAGAAGGTGATGCTGGTTTACAACCTGCAGGAGATATAAAAATCCAGCTGTCTTCTCTCAAGCCAGATTCTCTCTCTCTTAGGACTTTCTTCCTCTCTTGCTGCCTCCAGAAGCATAGCGGAAGGACTGACTGAGTCCTCTCTGCCTCCTGTTTTGACAGCTGTGAACCTGTCTGCCTCACTTGACCTCTCATCTCTGTTTGAAACCCCATCTGTACAATGAAGAAAGAAGGGAAGGCAAAGGGTTAATCTAGCGACCTCCAAAATTCCTCACAACTTGGTTATTATTATCCTAATAATAACAACTATTATTGTGCAATTTCACTTACCTCATTCCTTACATTATATTTGTGAATCTTCCCAGCAGTTTCATGTGGGATATGATGTCCCACTTTTACAGGGAGTTTGGGGCTCAAATAGATTACGTAGCGTATCTGACTTTGCACAGCTACAAATTTCCCTCTTAAGACAGTACAACAAAAAATTAGGAGTAGGGCTTCTAACCAGGGTAAATGGAGGATCATTACAGGGGAGAGAGGAATCAATGGTGGCTTTTGAGTTTGGGAAACTTTATAAGGATTTCACTTTGGGGTGTTTTTGGTTGTTCTTTTGCTTTGGATTCTTTTCTTTAACTCCTCCTCCTCCTCATCTTCTTTTTCTCCCTTTTCTCAGCTCTGAGAGACTAGTGAGGCCGGGGTAGTGGCAACAAATTGCGGACCTAGATATTTAGACTTCACTCTAAGAGACAGGAGCAAAGGCACACAGAGATACTCTTTCTCAGAAGCCTGGCTAAGTGCATGATAGGAAAGCAGACAAAGATTTTAGGCAGATGCTACAACCAAGGGAAAAAAAGTGTACATTTGGATGGAGAGTCCCACATGATATGTACTTCTGGGTAAACTGATTGTGATGGATGGGATGTGGTGGACAGAGCAGAGGTTTCAAGTGCGTTGTCTGCAGATCTCTGGAGGTCGTCCCCAAGACCTTTTCAGGAGGTCTGAGAAGTATGAACTATTTTTATAATAATAACGTTTTGCCTTTTCACTCCATTGACCTTTGCACTGATGGTACCAAAGCAATGGTGGGTAATGTTGGTGCCTCAATGTGACCCAAGGCACTGATGTCAAATTATCCTAATAGTCATTGTATTCTTTATCACCATACACTTACATTTTTTGAAATTCCAGTTTAAGAATGTTTTCAATGAAATAGGAAAATTAATTGTATTAAATCTGACACCTTGAATACGTCTCCTTAATATTCTGTGTGATGAAATGGGAAGGAAGCACATTCACATATGATGATTTTCTCAAGGAAAAGCACTGTGATTGAGTTCCCAATGAATTGGCCACTTTTTCTCACACAACACCATTTTCCCTTGGAAGAATGACTGACAAAACTATGGTTATTCAGATTTGGGTATCTGGAAGACATTTTACTGAAAATAAATAAAGTGGGCCTGTCACTTCAAAGAAAATAATTGGCAATAACAGCTTCCAATAAGAAAAATTTGACCTTTCAAGCAAAAATTAGAATTTGAAAAACTTCTATCCTTAACAGCTTCCCAATACTTAAAATATGTTTCTAAGGAAATCAGTGGTGATACTGACTAATGTGATGTTCTAATATTGCATGATCAAGTGCGTCAGTATTTGAAAGAGCTGCATAATTCAGTGGACCAATATTTTCCCAATAACCAACCAGTGTATAATATTACAAAACCATGGATGATGGGTAAAAAAGTTCCATTGAAAATATAAGATCCACCAATGGATTTTCACGTAGCTGTATACGCAAAGTTTGCTGGTATGGTTCCACATTCCACAGTGCAACTAACCCTTAAAGAACTACCACTTGCTGAGTTTTGAGATGGTATCCAGGAAGGATATCCACATTATCTGAAAAAGTTATTAAAATGCTTTTACTTTTCCCAATATCTATGTGAGTCTAGATTTTCCTGAAATACTTCAACCAAAACAATATTTTGCAACAGATCAAATGCAGAATTAGATATAAGAACCCAGCTGTCTTCTCTCAAGCCAGACTTCAAAGAGATTTTCAAAAATGTAAATCAATTTTACTCTTCTCGCTAATTTTTTTGTTAAAAATATACTTGTTTTTTATTTTTAAATGTTTAACACATAACAGATTTGATTATGATTGTAAATGAATATTTTAATTTTTTCTCGTTTAATTTTTAATCACAATAAATACAAATTTATAAATACAAATAGTAATAATAATAAACACATAATTATAATCATAAATATGAGTAATACAAATAGTACCACAAAAATTCTCTGGGTTGGCAACAATTTTTAAGAAAATAAAGGTGTCATGAGACCAAACAGTTTGAGAATTGCGGAGGGGGTCCCAAGGTGAGGTCCTTAAGGAGAAAATAAACTCTGCTTTGCATAGCAGGTACTCAGCAGTTGAGTATAAGGATGACAAAGACATGCAAAACCAGTATGACTAACACTCTAAGGCAGGAAGTGAAAAGTGTTAAGTGTGTGGTCTAGATCTGCACTGTCCAATGGGGTAGTTTAGCACTTGAAATGTGGCTAGTCCTGAGAAGTCCTGAAAGTGCCAAATACACACCAAACTTCAGAGATTTAGTATGAAGTAAGGAATGCAAAGTTATCTCTTTAATGATTTTTTACATTGATTATATGTGGAGATGTTAATATTCTGCATGTTGGGCTAGAGTGTTGAAATTAATTTCACCTGTTCCTTTTTCCTCTTTTAATATGGCTACTAGAAAGTGTACACATATGCAGCTTGTATTTTGAGAGAGGAAACTGCAGTTGAAGGGAGCATCGATTCTTAGATACGAGCGGTTAATCTAGGAAACAAAGGAGACTGGTCTGCGTCACATTAGGGGCTCCTGTGAGGGTGGGCAGGAAAGGGTGGGGTCAGATTGTATGGAATTGCAAGTGCCAAATCTTGCATTCTTTCCTATAAGCAGTAACCACTTCACCAGGAGAAAAGCCGACTTTGCCGCATAACTCATGTAATAGCCCAAATTAGGCACTTTCTTCAGGTAGGGGCAGGGCAGTACCAGCTCCCGGAAACTGCCCAGTGGGCAAGCAGCCAAGCCCAGGCCAGGGGTTCAGGGCAATGTGGAGAGTGAGACTTTGCAGCTGATGGACTTATTTTTGGCCGGAGGAAAAGGGTGGCAAATCTAAGCACATGATACCAGTGTCACCTGGAAAAGGAGGAGAGTCCTGAGGGTGTGTCTGTGCGACGGCTGCTCAGAGCCAGGGGTGAAGCAGGCCTGGTATGGGGCACACTGCTTTAGGCATGTGCATAAGCAGATTGAGTCATTCCTTCTCTGTTTTTCAGTCTGTGTTCCTTTATTTTTGTCTTAACTTTCCTGAGCATTTACAGAACTCTGTGTCAGAGGTGTAGCACCTAGCTCAGAGGAGATGAAGTGAAAGAGCACTAAAAAGGGCGCTGACACCACTGGACTCTTACTCGGGCTCAGTGGCTAACTCACTGAGTAACCCGTCACCTCTCTGGGCTTTAGACTCTTCAGATACGAAAGAGGAGTTAGAACCAGATGAGACCAAGTTTCCCCCAGCTCTGACTCTAGAGCAGGCCCGTATCACACAGAGAAGAGCATCCCACAGCAACCAGGTCTAAGGCTAGTAAGGGCAGGCGTTAGCGGCGCACACAGGAACGGGCCCAAACCTCTGCGTGAGGTTGCCTTGCTCCCCGTGAGCAGATCCTGCTGGAACTGGAGCAGAGTGAGATGTGAGTTTTACGTTTTGATCCTGGCCACCCACCCCTGCCATCCCAGGAACTGGCTCTCTTTGGTGAGTGGAGTCTGAAAGGGGAAGCCAGGCAGTTAACGCAGGGCAAGTAAGTCTGCAGGGTATCTCGGACTGTCTGGGGAAAACGCTGACGAAAATGCGAGCGGGTAGCCCCCATCGGGTAGCCCCCACCCACCCACCTCCTCCTGACACCCTTGGGCCTCCTGTATTTGCAGGAGTGATTGGCGGGGATGAGGGGAGGGCTCCCTGCACAGGGGCCTTAGCCGGACTGTTTCTCCTCTTGAGTATTTCTAGACTAGAGAGCGGTGGGAACCACCCAAGTAAAGTCCCAGAGACTCTAGCACTGACGCACAGGAAAGCCTCAAGTGGGAGGAGAAATGCAAATCCCCTGCTGACGATGGCGTCAGCGGCCTTGTCCGGGGGGCTGAGAAGGGCGATTCCGCCTCCGGACTTCAGCACCGCCTGGGACCTGGTACTGAGAGAGCCAGGTAAGGAGCACACGGCACCTTGTGCTGCTTCTCCGGGGCAGCGCGACCCGGACGTGCTCAGGCGGGACGCTGCTGCGGCTTGGCTCTTCGCTCGGGGGTGTGACAGTGACTTCATTTTAACCCGAGGATGGCTCATTTTAAAAAGCATCCGACTCCATGGTTCAGAGACGCGCTCTGGCACAGGTCTCCCGGCGAGGCTCGGGGCTCTGCCCGCGGAGTCTGGACGGCGGGTCGGAGGGTGGCGGCTGGCGCGGAGGTGTGTCCTCGCGAAGCTCTGGGGGAGAGCCCCTCTTCACTTCCTCGGCCAGCTTCTCTGAGCTGTAATGTCTGACATTAGACTGCGCACCTGGGTTTCAGAAAAAACCCGCAGCTCGGGCAGCCAGTGACTGTGGTTTTGATGAGAGCAATGTACTTAGGGCAAGCCACAACTTTGCGCGCTCCAGGGCACAGAGCCAAAGGGGCACCGTTAACTAACCGGACCACAGAACAAAAATGCCCCTTTACAGGGATCTTCTAGGGCCAGGCATTCAAAGAGAGTAAACAGGCACTCAGCTTTCAAAAGAAATGCTCCCCAGTTTTCTTGGGATGGTAAACTTAGCCCTTATGAGAGTGAATGCGGAGAAAGGTACTGAAGGGTGTCTGAAGGAGAAGGATACCCTGGGACTGAACACCTCATCCTTCCCCTTTTCAGCCTTGAACTCAGCTTTCTGGAAGGTGGTCTCAGGTCCTAGAAGTGATCTATCCAACTTTAGAATAGGCTCAGTACAAGTAATCCTTAATTAGAAAACAGATTTTCATTCAAATCATGGCAAGGATTTAATAATAGTAGCAATTACCATTGTAATGCTTTTTTCAGCTCATAGTCTCTCATTAACTAGAATAAATTTATAG
Source organism: Smutsia gigantea (assembly GCA_032199065.1). NCBI lineage: Eukaryota > Metazoa > Chordata > Mammalia > Pholidota > Manidae > Smutsia > Smutsia gigantea. Next base: position 102,327 of record JAVSCE010015765.1, on the reverse strand, counting down.
GAATATAACAGGACAATAATAGTAGTATGGGAACAAATATTACAGTTTCATGTGGAAAATATATATACAACCAGCAACAGGAAAGACAACTGTGTGTGTCAGGAGGCCTCAGGCTGACCCTCAAGACAGCGCGTCTTTGGCAGGAGTCATTTCACCAACTTACCCCTCAGATGTCTTTCATTTTTCAAGTTGGGGTGATAATGACTATCCACCTGCCCTATTTACACCATAGGGCTTCTTAAGAAGCACTTATTGAGCACTTACAGTATGCCTAGGGTTGTATGTGTAAATATAAATGCATTATAGGCTTTCAGAAATATAAAGTGATATGAAAACAAAACATTTTCCCAGTTGCTTCTTTTTAGGAAAACATGGGCAATAATGTTCTATACATTTAGATCAGGAGAAAGGTGCTCAAAAATAGTTCCACTTGACACTTGAGGAATAGGTGTATGAAATATATGAAATTTAGTATCATAATTCCTGTGGGCAAAAGGAAATCTTAACTTAGCTGTGAGATAGGTTGAAATACTATGGTGATTAATCAAGTAAAAGCTTTTCCTTTGATGCTGAATTGTTGACAAAACAATAAAACCTTTGACTTTGGAAAAATAAAATACTGTAACTTCAAGAAGATGTCATATTAATTTCTCTGAGTTGGGAAATGTCTAAACCTTCTAAATTGGCTACATGGGGGAAATACATGTTTTATGACAGGCTGCTAAATACATATCAGGTGTGGCTTCTTTCTCCTTAAGTAACTTGAGGGTTTAACCACTGTGAGATACACATTGGAGACTAATTAAAAGTAGACTTTAAAAGCTTTGCCCAGCTGTAGTGGATCATCACAGAGAGAAACAAAAATGTCTATTCAGAGATATTTTGAACTGAAAAAATTTGAGCCCACAAAATGCACACATTTAAGCTACGACTGAATTAGACTAAAAGTCTGGAAACATAAAGCTGACTCTAGAAGCCAGACAAATCTGAAATAAAAGAAAAAATAGTGGGCAGGATTCTTCATATAAAAGAAACTTTTATTGAGTGTTCCTCATATGGAATCTAAAAAAGAAAAACACAAAAACCCAGAAACAAACTCAAAATACAGATAACAAACTGATGGTTGCCAGAGGGTGGGGGGAATGGTGGAATAGGAGAAATAAGTAAAGGAGATCAAGAGGTACAAACTTCCAGGTATAAAATAAGTCATGGGATGAAAAGTATAGCATGGGGAATATAATAATCAAGAATATTGTAATAACCTCTACATGGAGACAGATGGTAATTACACTTCTCAAGGTGAGCATTTTATATTGTATATAAATGTTGAATCACTGTTGTACACCAGAAATTAATATAATATTGTATGTTAACTGTACTTCAATAACAAATGGTTAATTTTTGATTATGTGAATCTCACCACAATAATAAAAATAAAGATGGTGCTAAAAAAAAAACCTTAAGATGATCTTTGTAGATATAGTTGAGTACATTATTTGCCTTTAAGTTGTTCAAAGTCTAATAGTGTAGCAGGGAGCAAGGGGCAGGGAAGTAGCTGGTTAAGAGCACAAAATTAATGTAGACAGAGTGGGGTGGGGAGTAGGGTGTGCTAGAGATCGTAGAACAGGAGTTCCGGTGGAGCAAAGAAGGACGTGGTTTGAGGGCAGAGAAAGAATCCTGTCTTCTTCATTAGGAATGACTTAGGAAAAAGCTGAGAAGAATTGCTTACCTTTCAGTTGAAAGCATTTTCTCTTTTCTGTTTTAATTGGGGGACTCTAGGAGAAATTTTTCTCCAGTTAATTAATAGACGTTGTCTTTGTTTGAAATCTAAGAAAAAAAGAAAACATGTACCACAGTTGTTATTTAGTATTATTTTAAAAGTCTGATTTTACCTCTTCTTTTGTAGCATGTCTCAATGGAATCAAGTCCAGCAGTTAGAAATCAAATTTTTGGAGCAGGTAGATCAATTTTACGATGACAACTTCCCTATGGAAATTCGACATCTCTTGGCCCAGTGGATTGAAAATCAAGACTGGTAGGGTCAAACATTGTTGTGCTTTGCCTAGAGGTTGGTGCATAGATGCTTTATGCTCTAGCCGTATGGATTTATCCTGTGGTCCACTTTTCACTCAGTAGACGCATTCTCTTCAGGTAAAAGACTTTTTTCAAGGATCTGGAAAGCTCCCTCAGGGGAAGGGAATCATTATCCTTTCTGGTTTCATCTGCAGATGAAAACTGAGTGATTCTAGTGCTTCATTTTTTTGTAAGCCAAAACCTCAACAACTTGCTAAATATTAAAAAGACAAGAAGTAAATCTATGTTTATAACAGTTGTTTATCACAGACTCAGTGTAAACAAATATTTTTTCTTAGTAAATATACTTACATTCTTTAAAGCTCTATCACCTTGTACAATTAAAATGTTTTTCTGCTTTTAACAGTCATCTAACTTTTTTATTGTGATAAAGTATATGTAAAATTTACCATTTTAACCAGTTGTAGGCATACAGATTATGGCATTAAGTATATTTACATTGTTGTGCAACTATCACTAACTTCCATCTCCAGAATTTTTTCATCTTCCCAAACTGAAACTCTGTACTCATTAAATAATAACCCTTCATTCTCTCCACCCCAGCCTCTGGCAACCGGCATTCTATTTTCTTTTTCTGAATTTGACTACGTATTTCATATAAGTGTAATCACACAGTGTTTGTCTTTTTGTAGCTGACTTATTTTACTTAGCATATTTTTTCAAGGTTCATTCATGTAGCATATCATCAGAATTTCTTTCCTTTTTAAGTCTGAATAATATTCTGTTGTATGTATATAAATGCCACATTTTGTTTATCTATTCATCCATCAATAAACCTTTGAGTTGTTTCTACCTTTTGGTTATTGTGAATAAAGCTGGTACGAACACTGATTTACAATATCTGTTCAAGTCCCTGTTTTCAGTTCTTTTGACTATCTACCCAGAGGTGGAGTTGCTGTGTGTAATTGTGTGTTTACATTTTGAGGACTCTCCATCTTGCTTTTCACAGTGGCAATACCATTTTCCATTCCCACCAGCACTGTACAAGAGTGCCAATTTTTCCACATCCTCACCAACACATTATTTTGTGTTTTCAACAATAGCCACCCTAATAAGGTGTGAAATGGTTTCTTGTGTTTTGATTTGTATTTCCCTAATGATTAGTGATGTTGAGTATACTTTCATGTGTGCAACTTAATTTTTAAAAACCTTTAAGTGTTTATCACTGTGGAATCTATCACCTTAAAATTAGTATGGTTAAAAAATAGACATTTCACTAAGCTGTTTCCTGCTGTGTAATAACATTTTTGTTTTTTAGGGAGGCAGCCTCTAACAATGAAACCATGGCAACAATTCTTCTTCAAAACTTGTTAATACAACTGGATGAACAGTTAGGTCGCGTTTCCAAAGAGAAAAACCTGCTCTTGATACACAATCTAAAAAGAATTAGGAAAGTGCTTCAGGTGAGTCTACTTTTTCAAAATATTTGGATTTGTGAATCTTAAATTCAAGTTAAAAAATGAAATATGTGCTCTTATAAACTAGATTTAAGAGGGAAAAACCTGAATTCGCTCACCATTTTCAATTCTGTGCTCACTTTCATTACCCAGTTTTTGTTTCACATGAAATTTTGAATCTAAAATACAGTGTAAGTGGGAGTGCATGTGTGATTTGTATGTGACTGCTTACTGGTTATGATCAAATTTAGCAACCCTGGAACAGGAATTTGAAAGGTAATAGTCCATGCCTATCCCCCAGTCGTTCCTCGCCTTTGTCTCTTATGTAAATTTAGTTAGTATTGTTCCCATGCATAGACAGAGGCCTCACAGTTGTATGTAGCCTTCTAGATTTGGTTTACATCTCACTTCCTTCAAGAGAGTTATGTGGTGTGCTCTCGCCCCATTCCAAAAAACCCAGGCAAGGCCATCTCTGCGTTCCCACACCTGCAGCACATCTGAACCATGTCATTTTGTATCTTCTACGTGAGTGTTATTTCTATGTGTTGTCTTCTCTCCCAATCTGTGGGTTACTTGAGGCAAGGACTTTAGTAGTCAGCTTTGAATTCCCAGTGCCCACTGCTGGACGTATAGTAATGTGTAATGTTCATTGATTAAAGGGATGAATGAGTGACGAAAGTGAAACAGGGATCTAAACAATTAAAGGCAGGCTAATATTGAGCTAAACCCAGAGGTGCTGATAGAACAAACTCTGAACGTGAACTGCTGTAATATTTTCTGAATGCCTGTATAACATGTTATTAGATAACATGAAAAATATGTGTGCCTTTCTTACTGAGGCATTCATAGAATCCCAAACTTGAAATGAATACGTTTTTAGAAAATTTTACCTAGACCGTAATGGAAATGTGCTTGCAGTTACTAACACTCACAGAGGAAGATATATATTATGTTTGCTATTGTTTGGATTACGCTGAGCCATCTTTGCCCTTTAATCCCTTACAAATTGCAAGATACTTGGTGGGGTTTGGAAGATAATATGTGGACAATAAAACAGGATTTTTCACAGGATGAAGCAAACTGTCCTTAACGGAGATAAGACATTTAACCTTGGCTTCATTAACTTAGTGCTGTAACCAGTAAACCTAGTAACAGCGGCTGGCATACGGCTGCTCAAGTCAGCTGTTTTTGTATAGTCCATTACTAAGAATGGTTTTTACCTTTTTAAATGGTTCAAAAGAATGAAAATAAATAAGTTTGTGACATAATGCAAATGAAATTCAAATTCCTGTATTTTAGTGGAACACAACCGTGTGCATTCACTTAGGTATTGACCGTGACTGCTTTTACACTGCAATGGTGCAGTTCAGTAGTTGTGACAGAGTCTGTCTAGCCCTCAAAGCCCAAAATGAAAATGTGTGTATCAGGCATATTTATGTGACCCTTTATAGGAAAGTTTGCTGATCCCTGGCCTGGAAGCAAAAGTCCTAGATGTCACTTTGCTAGAGGGACACCAGTGGGTGAATGGGTGATAGGTGATCTTTGGAAATTCTGGCTCTCAAAATAAGACTTTGGGCAAGACACATAATCTTTGTGAATTCCCATATCTTTTCATATAAAGGAGGATGGTTATTATTTCCCTTTGGGGATTGTAAGGAAGACTGGAGCTTTTGTTCTGGCAAAAAAGAAAGTGGGCTTTTAATAAATGGTTCTTGCTGTTGATAGGGAAAATAGAATCTTCTTAGCATAATCAAGGGTAAATGTATAGCCCATCTTTTTTCTGGGCGGGGATCAGATTGCAAGGGAGCACAAGAACCCTCGGTAATTCCCGGTCATATTTCAGCTTGAGCACAAACTCTTCCGCTTATGACACTGGCTTTCCAGCATCTTGCTTCTGTGGACATTTCCCAGCAAACTTCTCTGAGCTGCTCAACATCCCTGCTCCAGAAAAACAGATATACTCCTTGTTACTGAACACTGCCAGCTCACTCTTGAATGAACCTGAGCCTTTGTGCATGACTGTCCCGTGGCCAGGAGTACTTTGCCACCCCTCTTCCTCCAGTCCAGGTCCCACTCATCCCTAGACCATCTGTATTCATCCCAGTGCAGCAAGGAAACCTTCACCCGCATTAGCCCTTATTCTCGTCCTTTGCCTGGCACCATCTGCAAGATAACCAGCATCTGTCTGATCTGCGTGGATGTGTGTAAGCAGGTCACGATCTCTTTGAGGGTAAAAACCTGACCTCCTTTTGTGACCTCCCTCCTCTCTTTCATACCCAGTATGGTTCTGCTACAAACGAGAAACTTGAAAGTTTGGTTGGTTATTCAATTGACAAAACACTTGCTGTTTCCTCTGTTTTATAAACTATACTTATTATATTAATTCAAAACACAGTAGAAAATAGTAATGAGGAATATTGTCAACTATGGTTTTATACCTAAACAAAATTACCTTTTATGTTTCCTTTTTTGTTTGTTTGTTTTAAGAGCATTTTATTTAGATGTTTAAAAATTCAAATGTCTATGCATCAAACAACATTTTCATCAGCTGGAATTACAATGTATTTTTTTTCCTTTGTTTTTTTTTATTTTTTTAATATAATTTATTTTATTATCATTCATCTACAATTACATGTGCAATATTATGGTTATTAAACTACCCCTTCATCATATGTTTCCTTTTAATCTGTCACAGTCCCACTGTGTTTTTTTTTAATAAGACAAGTCTTTGATAAAACAAGATCCCCTTTCCCCAAAAGGGGGGATGAAAAACCAACAAATCTATCAAAAGACTATCGACACTATGCTTATCTGGTTTGAACATTCTCATCCTCCAGGCTTTTAAAAACAATCCATTTTAACTATTATAGCATAAAGAACAAACAATAGAGTACCAGGGGAACTAAGCAGGTATAAGGTACATTATTTTAGTTCTTTACAAAGCATCTGAGGTCTCCAGTTTCAATATTTTAATTTTCTATTTATATCACACTTACTTCTGATAAGAATTTGGAATGACTTGTTATAAAAGACAATCAAAAGCACTGAACCAAGAGTAAAGGCAAGCTTTGAGATCAGAAGCAGTGACCACTGACGTCCAGCTTGCCTTAGTCCTTTTAAGGAGAGGCAGCCTCAGGTCAGGGCCGGAGAAAGGACCGAATCAGGTTGAACCCTGGCTCTGTGATTTATTTGCTGTGTGGCCCAGGGCAACATAATTTACACTGTCTGGCCTCAGTTTCCTCAGCGGTGGGAATGGATTCACATTGCTGCATACCCCAGAGGGATGTTAGGACCATCAAAACAATTGTAAAGCATGTGATAAGGGCTTTGTTAGGATTTGCTGAAGACAAATGTCTGCCCCAGATATTTCAAGAATGTTTTGCCTGTGCTTGGACTTTTTTTTTTAAACCAATAGACTTTATTTTTTAGAGCAGTTATAGGCTTACAGAAAATTGAGCAGAAAGTACAGAAAGATCCCACATACTTCCTCTCCACCCGCCTCTCCCAGTTTCCCCTGTCAGTAACATCTTGCATGGTGTGACTTATTTGTTACAGTGGATGAACCTGGATCACTATTAAAGTCCAAGATTACATTAAAGTTCACTCTTTGTGTTGTGCGATTCTATGAATTTCGACAAACGCGTCATGTCCCATATCCGCCACCCCACTTTCCCTGCCCTGTCTCAGCCTTGCAGGTTCACTGGTCCCTCCCTCCCGCCCTGAGCCCCTGGCAACCATTCCTCCTCCTAGGGTTTCTGTAGCTTTGCCTTTTCCAGAATGTCATGTAGTTGAAGTCACACAGAATGGAGACTTTTCCCATTGGTTTCTTTCACTTAATAATATGCTTTTCAGTTTCCTCCATGTCTTTTCGTAACTTGATAGCTCATTTCTTCTGATCACTGAATGATAGTCTGTTGTATGGATGTACTGCAGTTTGTTGATCTGTTTTTGGCAATGATGAATATAGTTGATATTAACATTCATGTGCAGATTTCTATATGGGTGTGAGTTTTTAACACCTTTGGGTAAATCCTTGGGAGCTTAATTGCTGGGTATTCTTGGAGTTTCTATTGCAAACCTCTTTTCCTTGTTCACCTTCCTGTGTCAGTCTGTTGGGCTGCTACTACAATACAATTGATTGGGTGGATTTTAAATAATAGACTTTCATTTCTTGAAGTCCAAGATCAAGGTGCTGATGTCTGATTTGGCTTCCTAGCCCACAGGTGGCTGGCTGTCTTTTGACTGTGACCTCACAAGGCAGAAGGTGGAGGGGGCTCTCCAGGCTCTCTTGTAAGGACACCCATCCCGATCATGAATTTGGGGAGACATAGTCAATCCATAACGACCTTCATCTCTGTCTTTCCTTCTCAGATAGAATGACCTTGTAAAATAAATTTAAATAGTGCATTCATGATAAAAAATTGAAGCAATACAGAAAAAAATGCAAATAAAATATGAAATAATAAAAAAATCTACTGCCTAGAAATGACCATATCAATATTTGATGACCATAATTCCAGACATTTATACATTTATGTGTAGATAGAAGGCTGGACGTAAGATGCTGGTGACATTTACACCCAGTAGTCTTTGAAGCCTCCTGTTTCCCTAACTCCACTCTGATCTCTCCCCACCCAGAGTAACTGCTAATTGAAATTTTGTATTTGTCAGTCTCCTCCTTTTAGGTATAGTTTTGCCACATATTTTGGCATCCCTATGCAATAGGGTATATAGATTTGCCAGTTACAAACCTTACGTGAGTGGGATCACACTATATTTATTCTTCACAACTTGCTTTCTTCACTCAACATAGTTACTGAGATCATCCATGTTGACCTGTGTAGCAGTAGTTTATTCATTTTCATTGGTCCATAGAATTCCATTGTGTGACTCTATCACAACTCACCCATTTTACATTGGTGGGCCCTTGGGTTATTTATAGTATTTCTTTGCTATTTCATTGTCGGTCTGTGCATTCCTGTGCGTGCACCTTGGTTCCACATGTACATGAAATCCTCTAAGATACAAAACTAGGAGTGGAATTACCCAATCATGGAGTATGTACATCTTTAACTGTACACAGATAATATGTAGATAATGCCAAATTGTTTTCCAAAATTGTGTATCAGTTTCGCTCGCCCAGCAGAGTAAGAGTTCTGGCTCCATAAATGTTGATTTTTGAGATCTACATATTGAAGTCTTCTTCTGACTCTGATTTATCACTTCTAAACTTCAGAAGGTTTTGCTTTATATGTCTGTTACTCTTTTGTGAGGATCATAGATACAAAATAATATTGGTGACATAAGCTTTAAAAAAATATATAAAATTTCCTATTTTGACCTACTCACTGATTATTTTTTCATCTTGTAATTTTATTGGTGGCTTTCTTTTTGTTACCATTTGCTAACTGGTAAATGAATCCATCTCTTCATTTTCATACTTTCTGTGTCACTTTGTACAGGATATGTCTTTTATAAATAGCAAATAGCAAGTCTTATTTAGTCAGCAAATATTTAATGAGCCCCTACATTATCAGTCCACACTTTAAGCACTGAGAAAACGACTGGAGGAGGTCATGAAGCTTACAGTCTAAGAAATTCACACCTCCTATGTTTTGTTTTTTAATGTGTAGGAACTTCTATGGCTCTAATAGAAAAAATCTCCATCATTTAGAAAGCTCTGTTCAGGGCTTTGGTGTTAACTCTGTGATTAATAATCCCCCCACCTACAGAGCATTATTCACCCACAAGGGTAATGACTCTATCGGTGAGAGTTTTAAACTTGGTTGGTGAGGGCATGTGATCAAGTGTGACCCACGCCTCCCATGTTTTGTTCTCTGCATCGCCATGGCTTCCTTCTCAGATATCATTTAGGTTTGCCGGAACAGAAATACATACTTGAGCTGAAAGCTCCTCGGAAGTTGAGCAAAATGGTGGGTTTCTTCTGCCCAGTCTATAAAAATCCTATTGTTGGTCTAAGTATCAGGGGAAGCGAAATTTTTAACATGAGAAGGAGGAGGACTAGAAACACATGTCTGCAATACTGAGAAAAGAAGCTGCATTAACTAACAACCCACTCTGAATCTGTTTACATCTTACCCTGTAACTCATGCTGCTTTCTCAGTTCACTCCTCTTCCTTCCCCTCTGCACCACACACAAAGAGAAGTGAAGGGATGACCTCGACCTATGACCTGAAAAGAGTCTGGTGGAGCCACTGTGTGTTACCTCTGAAGAGCTAAAAGAGGGCCAATCTCATGTCATTTTGCCACAAACGGGCAGCAGCCACTTTGTCATTCTCTTCGGTTATTTCCTCAAGTCAGCACATATCCCCCAAATCTTTTCTTCTCTGGGATAATTACCTGATGCCAATATCACAGCACTTATATTTCATGGGCTCAGGGACCTGCTTACTGTACCATTTAAGATGAAATGTGAATTCCTTGTCAGAATTTTGTTTGCTGCATTAATGTGGGACACCCAACAGAAGGAGGTGGTGTGAATCACACTAAACTGGAATCCAGTGTGATCAATTCAAGATCCCACCCACCTGAAATTTCATTCTTAATCATTTTGCACATTATTTTTTCCAAACTTTAATCTCATCCAAGCCTGCCTGGACTGATTTCCTTCCTCTTGTATTCTCTTAACAGCTTATTACTTGAGACCACAATGACTTGTCCTTTCCCTGATTGGGATTCTCCTTGAAGTTTATGTCAGGGTCCAGAGCTTCTTTATACAATAATTACTTTGTTTATGGTATACATGTTTTTATTCCAAATGGCATTTGAATTTATTGAAGTAGAACTAACATAATTTGCTTTGGGGTATATTGGGTACCTTCTTCATAGATGTTTATTGATTGAATATAGCTATATAACTTCCTGCAGATCAAGATGTAGAATATTTGTTGCACCCAAAAAGCTCTCCCCTACTTCTCCCAGTCAATACCACTTGAAAAGATAACTATTGTGTTACTGTAGATCTGTTTGGGCTGTTTTGAACTTCCTATGAATGAAATTTTACAGAACTTTTTTTCACCCTATATTAGTAAGGTTTATCTAATGTAAGCTATAGTTTGCAGCTGTAGTTTTGTTTATTTTATTTTTCAACTATATGAAGATACCACAAGTTATTTGTTCATTCTTTTATGGATGGAAATTAAGACTATTTCCATTTTTTGAACATTATGAATATAACTGTATGAGTATTCCTCTTTGTATCTTTTAGTAGATACATACACTGATTTCTTCTGAGCATATTCCCTGAGGTAGAATTGGGTCATGGGAATTGCAGATGTTCAGGTTGAGGAGATGGTGCTCACACCTTTCCACAGTCGAACTAATGTACTCTGCCATGGAAGTGTGTGAGAGCTCAGTTGCCCTGTTTTCTTGTCAACACATGCTATTGTCTTTTTCATTTTAGTTATTTTAGTGTGTGCGTGGTGGTACCTAATTGCAATTTTAATTGCACCCTTTAGTGATTAATAATGTTGAGAATATTATGCCTGGTGACCCTTTTGATATCCTCCTTTTTAAGTAACTGTTTTTTTTCCCATTTAAAAACTTTTGTCTTTGTTTTATTGGTTTGTGGTTCTTTATATACTCAGAATGAGTCCTTTGTCAGATATATCTATTACAAATATCTTCTGTGGCCTTTTCAGTCTCCTCTAAATGGTGTCTATTTTAATAAACAGAAGTTCTTAATTTTAATGAGGTCAAATTTTTTCAAAAAAATTTTTAATCATTACTGCTCTTTGTGTTCTGTATAAGAAAACTCCTTGCTGTAGATAATTAAAAAAAATTCTTCTAGGTTTCCTCTGAGACCTTCATTTTATTATTTTAACTTTTCAAATTTGGGATTATGATCTGTATGAAATTCTTTTTTGTGTCTGGTGTGAGGTAGGGTTCAAGGCAGGCTTTTTTTGTATGAATATCCAATTGACCCAGAACCATTTATTTAAATGAGCATCACTTCTTCATTGCAGTGCAGTGGTGTTTTGTCGTGAATCAGGTGACTTGTATTTATGTGCGTCTCAAATATACTGGGCTCTTTGTCTCTCTTTTTACCAATACTACATTTCAGCTAGGTACTGTGGATTTGCAACAACTCCTGATATATGGTAGTAAAAGTCCAGAAACTTTGTCCTTTTTCAGAATTGTCTTGATTTTTCTTAATCCATTGAATTTTCATATACATAGCAAATCTAGCTTCTTAATGTCTTTAAATCCCCCTGCTGGGATTTTCACTGGAATTGTGTTGAATCTATAGATCATCTTGGGAGAAATTGGTATCTTAATAATATCAAGTCTTCCAATCCATGAACATGAAACATCCATGTTTTTAGAAAATCAATAGCATTGACTACAATTTCCAACCTGTGATACATTCTGTTATTTTTTCCCTCCCCTTTCCTCCCCCTTCCCCTCCCCTTTCCTTCTTTTCATTTCCTGTTACATTGATTTCATTATCTGTTAATGGGTCATAACCTGAAGTTTTAAAAGCTCTGTTCTAGGATATACCTAGAAGGGGAGCTGATGGATGCTGTCTACATTAGTAGACACTAACATGGCTTTCAAAGAGGTTTCATCAAACCAACAGGTATATGAGAGTTCTGGTCTTTAGTACCTCCTTATCAGTACTTGTCATTGTTTTTAGACTTCAGTTTTTACTAACTGATGGTTGGGAAATGGATATCATTACTGTCATAAATTGACTTTCTCTGCCATTCAAATTGAGCAACTCCTTATGTTTATGACTTAATAAGGTTTTTTTTGTGTGTGTGTAGATTAGGGATGTAATTTTGCTTTTTTTTCTACATAAGTAGCCAATTATTCCAGCACATCTCATTGAATAATTCATCATAATCCCAATAATTTGTAATTTGTCCATTTTCCTATACAATCATATGTCAATTTTCCCTATATGCCCAGATCTGTTAGGTCTTGCTATCCTATTTCATTGATCTGTTTGTCTATTCACCTGCATCAATATTACACTCTTAATTGCTGTGGCCTTATGCTAAATCATGATATTTGACAGGACCAAACTACCTATTTTATTCTTCAAAATTTCTGGTTATTTTTGATTTGCGTATATTCTGGTTATTAGTTATTTCTGGGTTATTTTTTGTCTTTTTTCTTCCATATGTATTTTAGAATCAGTGTTTTGCAGTATATCAAAGTTTCTGTTGGGATTTTTATTCAATTATTGAAATCGAATTTATATATTAATTTGAGGAGACTTGATATCTTTATGATATGGACTCTTTCCTTCAATGTACATGGTATATCACTACATTTATTCAAGTCTTCTATATGCTTCAATGCTGTTTCTAACACTTTTCCATAAAGATATAGCATATCTTTCCTTACATTTATCCCTATTTTTTCTTTACATTTTATTGATATTTTGAGTGGTATCATTTTTCTACATGATTATTGCCAACCCATAGGAATACTACTGATGTTTAAATGCAAATTTTCCTGTGCTCTCTTATGATTCTAACTGCACTCTCTTATTTTCTGTGGACAATCATATCATCTGCAAATAAGGAGAGGTTGTTTTGTTCCTTTTCAAGTTTTATGCTTTTAATTTCTTTTTCTTCTCATCATAATAATTTAACTACGATATTGAAGTGACGCAGTCATAGCAGGTGAAATCTTTTATTAAGATAATTCTTGCTGTAGGTTTAAGGAAATTCCTTTATAATCTTGGTTTATGAGGATTTTTAGAAATCTCGATGAATATTATATTTTATCAAATGATTTTTCTGCATATATTAATTTTGTACTTTAGTTATCTCCTTTAATCCATACTTGAGGTGTATGACATAGATTTTCCTTCTGTTGAAGCACTATAATGTCCCTGAGACAAACTCTTTGGTTCCTACAGACTGCTGAATGACTTGCTAATATTTTATATAGGATTTTGCATCTATTTGAAAATATATCTCTTTCCTTTACAATCCTTGTCTACTATCATTGTTATATTAACTTTATAAAATGAGCTGGCAATGTTACTTCTTCCTTTATTTTTTGAAGCAGAGACTGCTAGATGGGATACAAAAACACAATCTAGATTTTTTTTCTTTTATAAATTTTATATGTTTAAAAATTATATCTATTTAAGGTGTACAACATGAGTTGAGATATTTGTACATAATGAAATTACTATAGTCAAGCTAATTAACATATCTCATCTCGTAGTTACCTTCTGTGTGTGTGATAAGAGCACCTGAAATCTACTCTCTCAGTGTGTTTCCAGTATTCAGTACAGTCTTATTAACTGGTCGTAATGCTGTACATTAGCTCTCTAGATTTGTTCACCCTGCAATTTTTACTCCATTGATCTTTGTAAGCACAGTGAAATTTAAAACCTCACATCTAAGTTTTGCTAGTCATGTGTAAGTGCTATAATTGGTATCTAACACCACTCATTCTCCCCTCCTACATGCTCATCTATAAGCAAGAAGTCAAAGGGCAAATACAGGCCCCCAGGTGTCCCATCCTTTGGTTTTTAAAACCATGGCTGAACCACTTCAGTATGTTTCCTGTTATTTAAAATCTCTAGGGAAGGGTATTGCATGAACAGACTTTGCAGCCCTTCCACAGCCTTAGCAACGTGGTCGTCCAAAAATGCCTTCTTTTGTCAATGTTGTAAATGAAACCCATATTCCCATTGTTCATTTATCCGTGAACAAAAGACCTTATCAGTGAATGGAAGAACATCTGGTTGTCACTTAAATAAAATATTTCTTCATGCATTAGAAGACAGAAACTATTTGGGGGACTATTAATTTCTTGTGTCTATAACTCATCTTAACTCCACATATAAGTCCTAATCACCAGCCTTGCTAATCAATTAACAAACATGTGCTTGTTAGTAAACTGTTTTACATGAGGCTGGTTAATAAGCATGGAGCCACTTTGGTGTCAGGTCTCTTCACAGAGGTAGTCAGCTTTCATACATCTGTGAGCCTCAAAGCACATGAGTCCAGAGTCACTGAGAGGTTTATTTCTTGAGTTCTTATAAATTATATCATTTTTGCTAGGGCACTTTAATATCATACTTACTGATTTTTAAAACTTTATTTCTTATACCAAGGTGATACGTAACCAATAAAGATCACTTAGAAAATATAGATAAGGAAAAAATTATCTGTAATCCCATCTTTAACTGATAACCACTGTTAATGTTATAGTATGTTTCCTGCCAGTATTTCCACTCATGTGTATTTTAACTTACTTTAAAAATTGATATTATTTCATAACCTCCTTCCTTAGCTTAATACATTCACTTAAATAACCAACCATGGAATGCCACTCTTTCTCAGAATCATTTGTATTCACCTACTAATCGGACATTTATTACTTTTCCCAGTTTTTCACCAGTATGAACAAGTACACATACCTACTGTTAAAAGTTCATTCATATTTATGATTATTCTGTTATGACAGTGAATCTTAACACCATGCCCCAAAATCTCTTATAAAGTTGTTGTTTTTAATATAGATCCCCACTCTTGATAGGAGCGTAAACTGATGTTAATGAGGCTAACCCCAGTTACTGTAGTTAATAAACTATCACACAATAGGATTTTATTTATCATGCACATATAGTCTAATGTTGGTTATTCTGTAGCTAAGTGGGTGGCTTTCTCCTTTCCATGGTGATTCGGGGATCCAAGTACCTTACATAGTGTCTTGTCTATTCCAAAGGGGCCTGTATGGACAGGGGATAAGGAGAAAGCATAAAGTCATGGTCACGTCTGAGATTCTGTGGCCTAGTAATGACACACCATCTGTATTCCATTAGCAAGAACCACCTGCCTCCCACACAATCCAAGGAATGTTAGAAAATGTAATCTCTGAATGTCCTGCCACTTCCCACGTCCAGGGACTTACTGCGTCCTGTCAGAGACGAAGCAGGAGTTTTTGCCGACAGTTAGGTATGTCTGCCATATTTGGTAAAACCATTTTGGAAACGAATTTGTCAAGATCAAATGTTAATGTGACTCAATAATTCCATTTCTGGATATTTATTCTATAGAAATTCTCATACAGATAAATAGAAAAATATGTTCATTGTTTTCATTATTTAAAACAAAAATGTGAAAATAATCTCAAGTGTCCATCTTTAAATGCCCAAGATGTTTAAAAAATTGAATTATTTCCATGCATGCTATATAGATATTAAAACATTAGGTCTGAATATACTGAAATGGAAGGAAGACTGTAATATATGTTAATGGGCAGAAAAATAAGGAACAATATGTCCAGTGTGATTACCTACAGAGAAAAAGGGGAAAAAGTGGAGGATGGGGCTCTCACCAATTTTTAACTTTTCTATTACTTGAAATTTTAAAAAATAAGCCCAAATTATATCAGTATTTTCAAAACCCAGATTGCCAAACATTTCCCCAAATCTACAGAATCAGAATCTCTAGGGTATGGGGCCCAGAAATCTGTAGTTCATAAAAGCTCCACAAGTGATTCTGATAAATTGCCAAGATTGAGACCACAGCCTTAGGATAAATTTCTAAAAGTGGAATTACTATGTCAGAGAATATGAAAAATGTTAAGGCTTTTGATAAGAATTGCCAAATTGTCCTTTAGTAATGTACCAATTCACATTCCCAACAGCAGTTTAAAAAGCTCATTCCATCATCAACAGTGAGTGGTGCAAAGTGTTTTAATCTTTGCCAGTCTGATAAGTGAAAAATGGTATACCTGATTTATTTGGACAGAAGCGCTAGTCAGTTGCATTTGGTTCTCTTTCGGGAACATTCTATCTCATCTATCTTCCTGTTTAATAGATTCATCCCCCTAAGTGAGTGTTTCATTATAGAAATCACTTGGGAAACTTGTCAAATATGTGGATTTCTAGACTCCCAATTCTAATTGAGCAGGTCAAGGAAGAAGTTTGGGCACATGGGTAGGAGAGAGAGGATCCAGCAAGGGTACAAAGGACAGATTTATCTCAGACAGGTGCAACAGCAGAAAAATGAGCAATGGGAGATCTACGATATGGCTATCTTGTATCCATAGAATAGACCCTTTGCTCAAGACTTGGCATGCCCTCTGCCCAGGACAAAATTCCCCTTTCCTCCCACCATTCATCAAGTTCCAGGCCAAGTCCTCTCTACGTGCCATGAAAATCCACATCGATTTCTCCCTCTTCTGCATTCCCACAGCACTTAGTGTCCAAACAACTCATTCTGACACTTCATCATGCGCTGCAATTACTTTCAATAGATGAGAATCAACTTACAGTAATAAAGATACAGTCTAATGAAAGTTGTAGAATTATTATTTCAGGACAAGAAGAAATGCCCCAGGATAGCTTGGAAAATAATTTTGCAAATAAATTACTTCTGTGTTGACACTAAAGTAGAAGCAATGGCAGCTCTTATCAAAGGTGAAATTCGAAGTCAGACAGCCTTAAAGAATTAGAAGCAAGGGCTTCTCTGTCAAAACAAAACAGAGGTCACTTTTTATCTTCCAAACTGGCAAAGATTAAAAACCCTTGATACACCACTCAGAACAGATGTAGACCGAGCAACCCAGGTAATTCTTATGCTCAGACAACTTGGGGAAAGAGTGGCCCACAATCAGTGTTCACAACGTTGTCTGCTTATTAGAATCATCAGAGATACATTTAAAAATCAGTTACATGCGGCCCCACCCCAGAGAGTCTGTTTCAACTGGGATTTTTTTTTAAGGCTTCTCAGGTGACTAAATGTATAGCCAAGATTGAGCCTCATTGCCCAAAGTAATGCAAAAAAAAAACCATGCATAGATCTCATCTACATTTCATTATTTTTTGCCACTTTAGAAGGAAGGGATATATGAATTGCTTTTCTAGTGGAAGTGATGGATTCACAAAGATTTATTTACTGTCTCTCTCAAATCTCCCTTCATTTGTGAGAAGTGTGAGCAAATGTATTTTGGGTCATTCATTCATTCAATAAGCGTGCACTGAGGAAGTTCTCTGCCATGAGCACTGATGAAATTGGGCATACTGCTCTCCTGGTGTGTGTAATCTACCCAAGTGGACAGAAATTAAATAAGTAATTGCAGGTAATTATACTGGGAGCTGAGTCTATGAGTAAGCCTCAGTGGTGTCCTGCTTTACCCCAGAAAGCTGCCATCATGGGCCATTCCCAAAATATGCCACCTTTGTCTAAATTGAATAAAATGTGCTGAAAATAAAAAAAAGTTTCTAATTCTATGCGGTTATTTCTTCTAAATTATTATAAATATACACTTATTTTATAAGAAGATCATGTTCTCAGCTACTCAGAGCTGTTTCTTTCTAACCTGAAATAGCATGTTTAACTTCATTAGGCTATTTTTTTGTTATGACTAAGTTGATTCTTCTTTATCTAAATTTGAAATTGCAAAATAATTGTATAGTAATAAGACCAGGGGCCAAGGACACGATCCCAGGTTGGAATGTAGTGGGTGATACGATCCTGTGGACAAGGGGCCACCAGACCACAGGTCTACAAGCATTGCCTTATCAAACTCTTTCCCTTTTGTCAGGACCAGTGGACAAAGGGTACATGGGATCTTTGCCTCACTTTAGGAGTGAAAACAGTGGACGGGAGCCATCAAGATTTCCTGTCAGTCACGGCCCTTATTAAGTATTTCATGTTTGAGAGCAGAGTATGTTCCAAGCAAATGCAGGCTTTCTAACTTCTGACAATGCAGCAGCACTCAAGTCACTCCCATGACCATAAGGCTCATTTGAACCATAGGTTCATTTGTCCCATTTGACTAATCTATACTCTTGCAAGAATTAAGCAGTATTATATAATAGGTAGAATCTTATCTGGCTTTTTCATGTAGCTCTGCTTGAATAGGCAACCAAGAACCTAATATGTAGAATCAGAGTAAATATTTGGAACTCCAAGAATTGATGTGTATTGATTACGATATTCCTGGCATGACATAGACAGGAAGATACTCAATTTATTAAGGACTTGTTCACTGTGCATTGGTAGGAAGTAAATATTTCTGAGGACTGAAGTTATGAACCAGCCCAAACCCCAAAAAGCTACATGCAGCCTAAGATCCTTATTGAAAACATGGAGCTGCAAGCTACTGCCATTTTGCTCCAGGAGAAGCATTTTGTGCACAGAGGAGTGAGAACCTGAGACACAATACAAATGGCCCACAGGCTTTTGGGGAGTCCGATAGCATCAAGCATGAAACCAATGCAGATGTTTCAAACTGACAAGAGTTTCCAGGGTCTTGAGGCATGGTTGACAGTATATACCCTGCACAAATGCACTGCGCAGAGGGACGCATGGGGCCCCCTCTTCTGAAGCTCTGTGTCCTGGTGCAAGACTGCCTAGGTTGCTTTATTTTCAGTCACATTAAGTCGTCATATGGACTCACAGCTACCTTGGTTTTCCTTCATTTCCTATCTGCACTGAGCACCAGCCCTTTCTCAGCTGAGACACGCCCAGCTTCTTGGCCACTTGAGTCGCGGTTCATGAACCTGAGGCAAGGCACCACCACCAGCTGGGAGAGCACTACTTAGAAGGGAGGGCCCAGGGTGCAGTTACTCCAGAGGCAGTTGAAGTACATTATGTAGGTGGGAACTTGGGAGCCTGTCAGTTTCAGGCCACTATATGCATATTTAGGAAATGGCTTTGACAGCCGACCAGGAGCTGGGAGAATGGAGTTGCTCTTTTTGCTTCAGTGACCCCTGTCGGGGGGAGGAGGCTATGTTCACATACTCTTAAGAACTCTTATAAGCACAAGGTGAAAGCACATAAGTAAAGGGGAGGCCTCCATTGTGCATGTTTGCAACAAAGTCTAGAGTTCAAACTGGCCTTTGAAAAAATAGCCTTTCTGTCATCTTGCCTGCAGTCATGAAGAAGAACTAAAGGACAGAATAAAGATCAAGTCCTCCTCTTCCTCCAGAGCCCAGATTAAATCACACTTTCTCTTTGAATTGATCCCTAACTCCAAACAAGAATCATTTTTTTCTCTGAGCTCTGAACAATAGCTTTGTGCCCACCACTGATTAAAGCCGACATCTAGTGGCTGCTGATATATCTGTGTTTTCTAGTAGAGTGTGAGTTTCTGAGAGCAAATGGCTGGGAATCCCTTTGGAAAATGGGCTCACGGTGAGTTGATTTTTGATGAACTGACCTTGAGGTAGAATTATATTTCATTCAGCCTTGGATCCCCAATACTGACCACTATCTCTGCATAGAGCAGATGCTCCATAAGTGTTGGTGGAATTGAAAAACAAACTATTTTTTTTTGTTTATAAAAGTAATACTTATTGTAAAAAAAAAATTCAAAATATGGAATAAAGGAAAAATCAACAACTTTACCATTTTAAACACACAGACAAATGTCCACCAGCACATCAGTTCTGAGCACAACGACAAAATAACACTAACAATGACAACAACACCAAACTAGGGCCTATGAAATTTTGCCAATAAGGATGGAAATACATTACCTTCTCACTGACCCAGCAAAACACTCTGTGGCTGCCAAACTGAACTGGAAGCAGAATTCCACCTTCTTCTATTTCCATGTTTGCTGTCTGCTCATTTCAAAGGAATCCCCTAATTAATCTCTAACCCCTTTAAAGGGGCACAATTAATAGCACAGACCCTACAGCAGGTGAAATATTTTGGTAGAAGAGCCCCAGTGCTTCGCTTGCAGACAGAAGTAGACGTCACATGTGGTGAGATGTCATGATGGTGTCTCACTGAGAACACTAGAGAACTACAACACCATTAGACATATAATTTCTAATAAATGCTCAGCTGAAAAATATGCAGAGAATGGAAAACACGAATTGTGCAACTGAGAGTTGTGACTTCCTGTTAAACTTGATGGAGGAGGTGAGAAGTGAACAGTAAGAGAGAAACTATCCTTAAATGCTTCTTTCTTAATGTATTGTTTCTTTTGCTTTCCCCATATTTATACTATACCCAGAGGGTGCTACTACATTATCCTTTTCTTATGCTTTATACAGAAGCATCTTAGAAAAATATTTTAGATATGGAAAGGACTTTAGAAACAATGAATATATATGCAACAAATAACCAGGAAAATGTTTTTTTAGAGAAAGGAACATTCTTTTGATATGTGGTCACATTATGACTTTGATAAGACTTTAAGCTATACATTTTCCTAAATTTTATGTGTTGTTCAGTTTTAAAAATTATATTAGCAGCTTGGCATCAAATATAACACTTAAGGCTTGAGCTTTTCCTTACTTTCTTTGATAATTATTTTCCCATCTTTATTGTAATTCAGTTGGATAAACTGTTAAAGAAAGCTACCTAGGTCGTAAAATGTGGCCCAGACTGAGTTATAATAGCAGCTTCCTGTATATCACACCTTTGCTCAGACCACAGCTTTCTTAAGAAATGAATATTTTAAACATCTGATTTGATCAGCTATAGATTCTAGGGGAACCTCCTGTTGTCGGTGGTAATTTTGAGCAGAAGGGAGAGGCATGTCAAAAATAATATGTACATACCAGTTTATCTATATAAATCACTTTCTCTGTTTTAAAAACCTGCAACATTCTCTGTTGCTCTTGGGAGACCTTCCTCTGTCAAAAGTTACTTTTTAAAAAATTAAAAATTCCCACAAATTTTCATTACTGTTTCTCTATTTTCCTCTATAGCATTTTCCTGGTCCTCTTGCTGAAACTCCAATTCAGGGTGCTCTTTAAATTTTATCTTTAGCATATTGAATCCCTTTCCCAAATGACAGCAAAAGGCAAATGTTGGTTCTGGTGGCATCTAGTTGCCTTCCTATATCTCCCTGAGAGGCCAAAAGATTCCTAGATTTTCTCAAACCAATTCAGTCTTCTTCAAATTTTGCTGCCTTGTATAAGTTTCTGATAATTATTTACATCAAATTCTTTTTTATCATATCAAATCCCACACTTTCACTTCTCTCACATTCAGTAGATTTGGAATAGTGTTTGTCTCCCGTGTTTCAAGCCCCGTGCTGTGCACCTGCCGTATCACTCAAGGGTAAACAAACAGCGGCAGTGCAGGTACTAAGAAGGAAGGTCAGGTTCACAGAGGGAAAGGCAGTGGACGTGATGCTTATTTGGTGTGGTTTTCTTAGCATCCAGATCAGTGCCTGGCAGTAATGGTTGTGTGTGTTCAGTAAAAATTTATGGAACAAACGAATGAATGAATGGCATCAACAGTGTCTGGTAATGCTGGCTGTAAGGGTGGGGGCAGGATCTTCATAAACAGAAGTGGGGACAGGTGTTGCAGGTGGGCAAAACCATGTATACAAACCGTTCTTAATTTATATTTATTTCAATACCTATATTGTACTTGTTTCCCTGAAATATTAAGGAGATGTCTAGATTGAAAAAGAATGAGATAGGGAGTTAAGGTAGGAGAGAGGAAAGGAGGATGGGTAAGAATTGTCTCCCAGATGTAATATCACTCCAGTCTTACAAAACCGTAAGTTAATTTTGAAATTTTCCCCTTGCATGCATATGCAATCTACATTTTTATATTCTGCATGTGAAGTTCTACAATTGAAATACAATGTTTAAAATGAAATTAATCAAATGTGACCCTTATGATATAGTGCTTCAGCTGTGTCAGTTAAAATTCAGACATTTTTTCTTTAGTGATATAGTTGTAAGTGGCTGATAAATTCTCCCATCTTGGATACATTTATAGCAAGAAGGAATACTTTCAAGAAAGACAGATAACTCTTGTTTTCAGACTTGCAGTTTGAAACCAATATGACACCAGCTCCAGATGGTGTAGTAGAAAGAGCCATGGATATCAGATAAGCTGGGATCTGGCTTCCCTGAGCCTCAGAGTCCCTGCTTGTAAAAGAAGAATAATAGCTCTCTTGAAGGAGCTGTGTTGGTCTTTAAGTCAGAAGGCATTTGAAAGCACATGGCACGTAGAAGAAATTTATAAATGCTGTTTCCCTCTCCCAGTTGCTTTTTCCCAGAGGCTTCTTCTATCCATTCCTGTTTTAGCTCTTTTCAGTACTTTCTTCCCAACACCAGTCACAGCCAGACATATAGATGGAACTGGAATATTTGTTGAATAAAGGCCTCAAGGAGACCTTTCTTCCTAGCACTGGCATCAGCCAAATGCACGCATGGTTGTGCAAACAAAGAAATGGGAGGGATTGTTTTGTGGCCTTGTGGCCATGAGAGGCATGGAGTGCCTCCCTGGGGGACCGAGGTGGCCTTTGCGTCAGGGCCTTGTTAGATGGTGCTGCGTGGGAGGGGATGGCTCAGGTTTCTCAGATTGGAAACCAAGGGTTTGATTATTGTGGTCTCTTTCTGTGAATGGGACCCCCTGGAAAATGTAGCAGTTTTTTAAGGGCCCTTTAGTATAGCTAGAGTGTTGGCATACTTTCAAAGCCAGTGATTAGTAAACCAAGCGCCCTGTCATTGTGAGAAAGCCAAATAGGCTTCCAGGGAGTCCATCAAGAGGCCCTGGTGAGATTTTAAATGCTTGGAAACTTGACCATGTTAAGTTAGAAAGGGAAAATGACAGAATTGTTTCCAACATCACTAAGTTTGCTTGGGCATCATTTCTGGGTCTCCAGTCCGGCCGTTTTCCACCCGTGGTTTGTTCTATGAGAAGTGTAGATGCACTGTGCTCTGGGGCACAGAGATAGGGGGCCAAAGAGGAAAGTCAGAGTTAGAACTCAAAATGACCACATAAAACCAACAGTAGGGTTGTTTTTGAGAAATGGAGTGGGACATGGGAATAACAGGATGAAAACATTTTCAGAACCACTGGAGAAAGAGGAATCCAATACAACTTACAAATTAAAAACGGTTAATGTGTTTACACATCTCCCTCCACCATTATGAAAAGGCTTCTGGAGGGAGGGGCAGTGAACCCAGGTTTGAGCTCCACGTCAGCCTCTAACGGGATAAATGACTCCAGGAAAGCCACTTCCCTTTGGGAATGCTCAGTCTCCTATCTGTGAACTAGTGATTCTCAGCACCGATCTGATCCAACTACTTGGGAGAGGACTAAATGAGATGAGAATGAAGACAGACAAACGGAACACAGGACATAGCACATAAAAGGTGTTCAGTAGATCTTTGATGGGTGAATGCCTGGAGGAAGCCTCTCCTTTTAGCTGTACAAATGGAAACCTCATTCTGGCTTCCCTCCTCTTTAAAAAAAATATCTAATCTTATTTTGTCAGTTTCTCTGAAAAGCTGGAAGAGTTTTCGTCAAAACTAATAGAATTTCCTTTCAGCTTCTGTTCTTCCTTTATTTGTAAAATGAGAATGATCACTCCTGGCGGTGGGTGGGTGAGAACCACTGGAAATTAACTGGCAAGTGCTCGGTGCACACAGGTGCAGTACAGCATCTAAACCAGCTCCTTTTCTCCGCAGCAGAAACACACCACTGCATCGCTCCTTCTTGTCTGCGTGTTGAGCGGTTCAGATAGGTGGAGAATGTCTTTGATACAGGAAAGTAAATAAAGCTAATATTCTGTAATTTTCCATTAGAAACCAAGATGTTTCTGTTTTTGCCACATGGAAAAAGATTTGTTTCACCCGCAGTTTTATTTTTCATGCAGTTTAGCAGACATGGAAAATTCAATTAAAAACGATTTTGTTAGTGAATCTCTATCAAATTTTTAAGGGCACATACCCAGTGTTTTAGAATTTTAGGGGAGTTTCCCTTCGTGCACAGCCCTTGTTTGGCTGTGACCTTTCAGCTGGTTTAAACCTGTCAGGTCTGACCACAGACTCATGGTCCCAGGGCACAGACTTGTTTTCTCCCTTTAAGTGTTCATCACCCCTGTATTGTTTATGCTGACCAAAAGGTTTCCTTTTTTAAGTAAGAAAAATGTATCTGCTAAGCTTTGTATAACTTGCATCAATTAAAGTGAAATTAGCAATATTTCACCTGTCCCTTTTCTTCTTACCCCCACTGCTTCCTCCTCTTCATTTCTTATTTGACTTATTTGTCTTGAAGACTTCACAGTCAGTTTCTGAATCCGTTTCTCAAAGCATCACTGCATGTAAATGAAGAAGTATCTGTTTCCAAAAGGATATTCATCTAGAACAATACTGCAACTATCATTACATTTATAGTTATGTGTCCTACTTCTTTCTACATAAGTTCCCTTATTTCCTGGTACATTTCTATAAATTAAACAAAGGACAATGTCTTTATATCATCCTTGGTGTGCTTCAAAAATTACCAAAACAGTTTTCAGAGATCATAGGAATTAGCCCTTTTTATAAAATGTGGGCTTTAATCAAGTAAGAAACATTCTATAGAAATTGGGGCCCTTCTGCCTGTAGAACTTTTGAGGCTTCCCCACATAATTAAATGCTTGCTGATAAACTACAGCTAAATTGAGATTCCCTTTCTGTGACCACACAGTGGAAGAGCAGGAAGGGATAGCAATAATCGGGATTGAAACTGTGAAAAACAAAGAAATCATGCCATGAATATTCTCATTTAGCCTATATAAACTGAAGCCACACACTGACCTTAAAAAAAGTCAAAACCAAAAAGTGGAAACAAAATTTTGAAGTAGTAACATAACACTGAAGTACACATGTGTTCATGAATCAGATTATCTGGGTTGAATGCTGGCCCTAATTTATTAGCTACACAACTTTTATTATACTTAATTCATCTGCACCGTGCTGTCTCTACCTCCCCTATTGAATGGGAGAGTAATAGCGCTGTACCCTCTAACCACAGGGCGGTTGTGAAGACTAGATGACATAATTCATGTAAAGAACTTAGCATGGCACCTGGCACTCAGAAAGCCCTCAATCAATATTATTTTCTATAAATTATTATATGTAGAACTGAGTATAAGTGACATGTTTCTTTGAGGATGGTTAACAGGCAGGAAAATTATAAAGAAGAAATAGGCTGCTTTGGTGGGTTTCAGCCCATAAACATGCTTTTGGTACATATGAGGTCAACACACTGGGTCCGACCCTGGGGCTGAAAAGATGACACACCGAAGACCTCACAGAACAAAGAAGCTAATCTCTGAAGCATTTAAACATTTTTCATCTTACTGATGTCCCTGGAGACTGCATAAAAGACACCTATACTTATTCTGCGTGATCACAAGTTTCTACTGAGGATATTAAATGTATAGAAGTACTTGAATTCCATAGATTTCCTGTCAATATTAAGTCCAACATCACTTGACTAACCCTCTTGGTAAACCACCCAGCACATGTTCATGTCATCTCTTCAGACAGCAGCATTCGGGTGCGGTTTGTTTTCTATCTTCCTCATCTAGCGGATTCCAGGAATGCTTGCTCATAAAGACGATGATTCTCCACCTCCTGTAATATTCCTAGTGGGATGTGGCCTACATTGAATGCTGTCACAGGCCTGCTTTCACAGGGACACAGTCTTGCTTTGCCCCTGAAGGATGTATGTTTGCATTTCCTAAAATGATTTGTTGACTCAGACACTTTTTTTTTTCCAGAAACTCCTGGAATCAAACACATTTTAATTTTTTTTTCTAAGCAGCCACTAAACCGTGAAACTTAAACAGAATTAGCATGTGTTTTGATTTGTCTTCTACTCTGCCAACTTGGAAAAGTTCCCAGTGTGAAGTGATTTACTTACCAACAAAGCCACAAAAGCACAAACGAGTCCCCAGGAGTTACCGTTTCCTTGTAATATCTGTGTTCTGATGGATGGCTGATTATTTTTGGCTTGAGACAGACTGACAGCAAAACAACACTTAGGAAAGCTGGACTGCTAATGCTATTGAATCCGACTCCTAACGTTACTGAAGATCCAATTGAGGCTGTAATGACCTGACCAAAATTCCTCAGTAACAGAAAAGCTGATGGAGGGTCTTCCTTCTGCTTCTCTTCTGCAGTCCTCACAGCAAATCCCAGTAATACAGCCACAGTCTCTGACTATCATAGGCCTCCTAGGCTCGCACCAACACTATCCTATGCCAGAAGCTAGCGGTTATTTATTTGCTGTTCATATCTACAGGAAGGATAATTAAATACTCTATTTACAAATTAGGATCAACCTAAGTGTCCAAAAGAAGGAAACAGTTCCATAAATTGTGGCCTAGCCAGATAATTCAGGAGTATATGTTTATTTAACATCAGTTTTTGATGACTATTTAAAGACATAGAAAAATAATTCTGATGTGTTATTTCTAGGTGAAAACAATGGAATGCAAACTTGCATGTCAATTTTATATTGTACTAAGTGTATTGGGAAAAAATAATTTTAAAACCTGGAAGGAAATACATAAAAATGTTGATGTTTATCCTTAGCATATAAAATTAGGGCTGATTTTTATTTTTTTAATGTGTACTTTTCCTGTATTTTATATAGTGGATATGGATTATACTTATAATTTGAAAGACAAAGAATATTATTTCAAACAATCCATTGTATCCCTAAACAACTGGAAGAGAGGAGTTGGTAGCTGTAAGGACCATCCTTTCTTAAAAAGAGCATGTCAGCATGAATATGGTACATAATGTACATGCAATCCACTCAGGACTTTGCTTGGGTAGGACAGTATAAAGATTTTGGTTTTTATTTTGAAATGAGAAACCACTCGAAGGCTCTGTTAGAGAAGTGGCATGATGCAACTCAGGTTTTAACAAGCTGTCTCCTGCTGCCATGTTCAACCAGACTAAACAAGGACAGTAGAGGCAGAGGTAGTGAAAAGGGTTGGATTCTAGCTACTTATCCACCACCATGTTAGATTTTGACAACTATTTTCCCACAACTTATTACTTGTTACATGGGGATGTAAATATGTCCTTTATATATATTTTATCAGTACAACTCGTGATGAACCTAAAAAACATTGGGTGTAGCAGTCTTCTCTCTGAAAATAATACCAAGTCTTATTTTACCTTTCCTTCTCCAACACTTGCCACTATACCATCAATTACTCAGTCTCTATGGAGTCAGATAAGGAAGGTGGGCCTCAGACTTCTCTCTACCCGATACCAAGAGAGCCACGCCTTAGTCCAGGGGGCCTCAAACACCAGCCAGGGCCCATCCTTAATAAAGTAAGTTTTTACTGGTCATCTGCAAAATAAGAAAATTTGCAAAGTCAAATTTATTTCTTTTGAAGGATGATTCTTTATTCTATGATAGGTTGTATGTTTTCCGATCATTTGGGACAGGAATGTTCTGTCTTTTATGAAATGATGATGTATGTTGTGGCGACTATGGAGCTGTCTTTAATATATACTTATTTAGTTAAATAAAAAGCTGACAACATGTCAGCCCCTAAAACTTCTACTGTCTTCTGCTCCATGAAATCCTCAAGTCTGGAAAGCATAGCCCTAGACTGTATGGCAGTCTTTACCTATGCATTGTGATAGGCATTTCTATTTGTAACTGAATAAAAAATTACCGCTAACTCAAACTTTGTTTCTACAATACACTCTCATCCTTTTACAGAAAACAAAGACAAGTTGGAAATGAACATGGGAAAAACATAATTCATTGCTTTAATTCCTTTATCATCAAAGCTTTGTTCAGATAGAACAGAATGGATGTTTCTTTATTAAGTAATGTGCATTAGTAATAGGATATATGGAAAATGAAGAAAGATGAAAAGAAAAAATGATTATCCATTATGCCACCATCCAGATTTCAACCATTGTTGATACTTCAGTATATTTTTTCTTATCTGTTAAAATGCATTTGTAGATGGATATGTACATTTTTTTTTTCACAAAATGGAGATCATATAGTGGTTTCTTTAGTAGATTTCACTAAAAAGCTATCATGACGGCTCTGATACCTACAAAAGTTAGCAATCTATTACTCATAGTCTCAAACCTTGTTTGCTCATCAGAAATGTGCAAATGAAACTTATGTATATTTTAAAGGCTGGGGGTGATAGAAATGTAGGCAAACTAGGGAAAAACTGTAGATTTCCCAATGTCTGAGAAATTTCCTTTTAAGTTAAAATAGAGACTAATAGACATTAAAGACACATTACCATATAAACGAGGCTAGCCTAATATGGTAAAAATAGTGACAACCATTTAAAAAAAATAAATTATATTTCAGTTTGAACTAGCCCAAACCCTATGAGTAACAAAATTAGGGCTTTCTATTTTTGCTATTAGGGACTCTGATAAGAGATTATATAGTTTAGCACATCCATAAAGATGTACTTTTTCAGAAATCAACCATAGTGCCTAGAAATCATGCCTTTGACTTTGGTTACAAGGACATAAGGTTTACAACTGCATATAAAAATCTTTCCAAACTTATAGATAAAATTCACAAGAGGAAAAAAAGACAAACACATACCACATTAAAACCTAAAATGACTGGACAGTTAAATGCCAGAATATGAGTAAAATCTATACAGGTGTCAGTGAAAACTAAGTCAGGAAAATCAGCTCACATTCATCATCAGAAACATGGCCTGAAGATACATGCCTGAGACTTATGAAAAAATACTAAAATACTCAAACAAGAGACTGGCAAGCTCACCTTGGTGTGTTAGAAGAACATCATATTTCTTACAGTGATTTAGTCCACTAAATGAAGAATTTTTCAGGAAACCATGATTTGTATAATAAGAGCTAAGAGGATTGGGCAAAGATATGTCAGATCAAATGCAGACAAAAAGAAAGTAGAGTAACTATATTATTTTATTATAACAATAATAAAATAGAAATGAGATATAATAGCTGACATTTACTTTGTACTAAGGATATGTAACATCTCATTTAATCCTCATGGTGGTTAAGAAGTTGTTAGACAATGTCAAAATACAGTACAAAAGCAGTAATCAGGACAAATATTGTATTACTGTAAGAAACAATTTCATATAAACATACAGCATTCACAGATCAGTATGCACAAATATTATTGACTCAACATATGAAGTAAAAATTATAAATACAGGAAGAAATGGGAGAAATCAGAAGTAGTGGTGGGATGCTTTAGCACACTTTTCTCTGCTTCTGACTTATCAAGTAAGCAAAATCATAAATGAACAAGACCTCAATACTGTAATGAGGTTGGTTTAACCAAGAATGTATTTTAATGGTGAAAAATTGTAAATAATCTAAATTCCAACAGTGGACAGTTTATTAAATAAATCAGACTAGGACTAAAATAACTATTCAACAGCTATTAAAAATGATATTTTAGATGTTTTAATGACATTGTAGCTTAATTATGAATTAAATGGAAAAACAGATACATAATGTTATATAGAGTGTGCTCTGATTTTTATTTTTTTTAAGTGTCTGTAAATATACACATGGAGAAATAAACTGAATGGATGCATCAAAATGTTAACATCAGTTAGCCCAGATCTTGTGATTATGGATAATTTTAATTTTCTTAGTGATTTTTGCATTTAAAAAATGTTCTTTAAAGGGTATTTTTACTTCTGCAATCAGAGAAAAATATACTTGACCTTTGTTTAATGATTAACTGGGATCTTATGAACTTCCCACTTGATTCTCACAACTTAGGAGAGAGGGACGGGGTACAGATTTTTTAGGAGAGGAAATCAAGGCTCAGAGAGGAAAAGTGGATTTTTTTTTTTTATGTCATAGTTAATGGTGGGGCTGAGGTAAAACCCTGACACCTGCCTGACCTCAACCCCTGACTTTCCAGTGCATTCTTCTGGGCAAGTCATGTCTTCACAAAGGCCTGGTTCAGCATGCGAAGTGATCAAGGCCTGGAGGTAATATAAACCCATACAGCTTAATAGGATTTTTCATCCAGATGACAGGAGAAAAAAGGTGACTACATCTGATTAATTAGCTCTAAATGAGCAAGGAACTGAAGGAAAGAGATAAATACATTTTGACAGAAGCTGAAATTAGAAATGTTCATGGAAGCCAAAGCTGGTCAGCTGAAAAGGTTCTGTTACCACAGAGACGAATTTCACCTTGTTAGCATTTTCTAGTTTCTAGAATGGCCCTGAGAGAAAGTCACTTTGAATATAAACCTGTTAGTGTGACTTGCATTTTAGGCCTGCCGAAAGACCACTTTGAAGTGTCACTCTGGGGATCTGTAAACCAATAGTAAGACTCACAGTTTATAATAGGCTCTGGTTCCCGTCCTCATGTTCACAGTTGAGTAGTAGGTCATTTGCACACTCAATTTCCATTATTTATGAGCTATTAGCAATCCTTCAGTTTCCATTTCTCTCAGTAGTGGAGTGGTATTAATATCTCTGCTGCAGTTTAGATAGATTTCAGATTTTTATTCGATGGAAAATATACAGGGACACTTCTGAGGGTGGCTTCCTAAATGTCAGCCGTCTTCAGAGAATGGTTTTACTTCTTCAAGACTGGAGTGATTTTTCCACTTATTGCTTTAGGAGTTCCAGTTTTCTAACTTTTCCACAATATGGAAATTAATTTAAAAGTTTTTACTAATGGAATTTTTGTTATGATGAGAAAAGTTTTAAACTTTTTCCGATTGTTTAAATAACACACATCTTTGCAAAAATTCAAAGGATAATGAAAAGTTTAAGAAAAAACTAAAAATCCCCTGAAACTCTATCAGAATATAATAACCACCATTAACATGTCAGCTACTATCTTTTCTTGTTTTTACCACATGAACACTCATATATAATTTCCATAAATTAGATATTATACATGCTGCTTTTTTTATTACAAACTCATTTTTTTCCCTTCCTTTTTCCATACCTCCATCCACATCATCGCCCCCAAAAACATCAGTGTTAACAACCGATGTGCGCTCTTCCATACCTATATGTGATTACTTAAATAAAATGGGAAAATGTACAGTTTATTTCCATGTGTATTATATGTTTGTTTATGGAATTTTGGAAATAGGGAAGTCAGGATTTTGTCATTTACAAAAATGAATTTTATTACTTATTTCTCTGCTTTTCACATTTTACATCACAGAAATCTCTAGATTTTAGTGACAGCAAATGGTCTTTGGAGTGGATGTGCCACAGCTTATTGAGCCATTCCCACCAAGTCAGCAAGTACTGTGCCTTAACCGGGTTTTCTCTAGCATAAACAGTGTTGTGACAAACAACCTTGTACGTGCATTCTTACAGGCGAGTGTTCTTATTTTCATGGGTTAGAGTCATAGAAAAGGACTTACTAGTCAAAGGCTTTAAGTGCTCTAAATTTTAATACTGTCAGAATGCTTTCCAAATAGGTGTAAAATATACATTTCAGCCAGTGAAGTGTATGAAGACCCTCTTCCCCATTCATTAGCAGTAGGTATTTTCACTTTTGCCTCTCTGATTGTTGGGATATAATCTCTCTCTTTTTACTTTAAATTTATTTTTGGCTGATTATCTGTGAGGCTGAGCATCCTGTCTCACATTTATTAGTTTTTTGAATGTCCTCTTTCTTCAATTTCCCATTCACTTTCTTCTATTGGGCTTTCTCATATCAATTTCAGTGTTCTTTATATATTAAAAATATTACTTTAAAAAATATCTTTCATGATAATTAACTTGCATATGAGTTAATAATATTTTACTTAATCTAAATTTTTTTGGCTTTATGACATCTTTTTCTATACAAAAAAGTAAATATAGTGAAAAACCCATCTTTTTTTGTATGGTTTCTTGGGGGTCTTGCTTTAGTTTAATGTCTCAAAACTCTTTATATGTTTTCCTGAATTTTACTCTAACATTTAAAAAAATTTAAGCCTTTTATCTACACAGAATTCTTTATACAGAAATCCAACTTTTTCTTCTGGATTAATAGACAGTTATACCAGGAAGATTATTTTTAAATAATCATTTTCCCCCACTGAAATGAAATACTACCTTTTCATATGTTAATTTTTCTATCATTCTGCTGTTCTGCTAATCTAGTTATATATCAATACTATTGATTATAAATGTATACTTTATAGTACATTTATGCTACATAAATATACTGTACTTCATAGTACATTGCAGTATTTTGTATGGGCAAATCCTCCTCCCCACAACTTGGAGACAATGACCTGGCTGGTTAATTGGTTGAAAGGACGTACTCCGGAGTTGAATCCTGGCTTCAAGTGATTTAACATCTCTGTATCTCAGTTTACTTATCTATAAAATTGGGATGATATTATTTATAACAAATAGCTGTTGTAAAGATTAAATAGTAAAATATAGCACATATAGAAAATTTCCTGATATATATCAAAAACTGAAAATTAATAAGCCTTTGTAATTTCCTGAACTGGTTTGCAACATTTCTTCCATATGAACTTCATTGGCTCCTTCAACACAAACCCTCCAAAAGCAGCTCTTGGGAATCTAACTTCAATTGCATTAAATATATGTATTCATTCTGAGACAATTAACATGTTTGTGGTATTAAGTCCCACATCCTAGAATTCTATGCTATGTTTATTCTATGTTGTATTTTAAATTTATCTTCTCTCAAATCTTGTTTAAAGTCTTCAATATGACCCTAGTTTTAATTCATATGACATTGTAACTCGGGGGAGAAAATATTTTCCCAACCTGGGGCAAAATACGTTTGAACCGATATCAGTCAAAGGGAGAAATAAAGTGGAAGAAACCCATTTATTGCTTACAAGCAGTTGTCCACTTCTGCTTGACAGTGTCTTTCACGACCTGGCTGCAAAAAGAGACCCCACCCAACCTCTCTGGTCCAGATATGCCCTCACTCCCCCTTGTAATTACCTACTGATATGGAGATGCACTAAGGCCAGGTGAGAGATTCTGGAAATATTGCAATTTTACCCATAGACATGTACCATTCTTATTACATTTATTCCTAAATTTTAAAAATTATTTTTATTATTATTCTGAAAGCAGTATTTTTCCTATTTCCAGTTCTAGGTGGTTATTGACAGTGTAGAAAAAAGCATATCATCTTGTTCATTATTCCTAGAATTTTTTTTATTGGAGTCTTGTTTATTCTAGATATACAATTATATCACCAATGGGAGAGATGTGTGTATACCTGCTTTATCATGGTTTACATTTAATATTCCATTTTCTTGTCTTTATACTCTTGTCTAACCATGCTTTAATTATGATAATATGTCCTTATGATCATGGGAGTAAGGGTGAGAGGGAGACTAAAGATGCTATCAATATAGACCAAGGACTCCAATTGTTTTACTCAGTAAGGAAGGTGTCTTATTATCCAGAGAGCAGGAGCCTCAGAGCATCATCCCCACCAGGTGAGTTTCCCCAAAGCAGCTTCACTGCCAATGATACTGGTCAGCCAGGATGATGATCCCACCAGGCCTTTGAGAAGCAAAAGTGCCATCCCCAGGGGTATTTCATACCTTGTTGTCCTCTTCCCAATCTCAACTAATCTCAAGACTCTAGTTTCATATCTTTCTGGATACTAAGGACAAGTGATTAATAAAAATTTCAGAATAATTTAAAGACAGAGGTCTTTCCCAACACACAGATCAGATAATATGTTTTTTCTATTTTTCTCTCAGGAGGAGATTATTGTAATTTATTCATTCTCTCATTTAATCATCCAGCCAGCATTTATGATGTTCCTATAAGGTGACAGCTTCTTCACGATTAGTCTTGAAGAAAACCAATTCCTGCTTTTGAAAGGTGCAAAGTCTAGATGGGGGAATCAGACATGGAAATAAGTAATGGAAATGCTCTGTGATAAGTTTTACAACACAAGTAGGTATCCACAAGTGTGCAGGATCTGGGATTTTACCCTCCTTTCAAGCTAACAAGTGAGCTTGTAGTTGTTCCATGGATGCTTGAAAAAATATGAGGCTTCTGATTCAGAGACAAAGACTTTATTATTCATAACAGAAGCAGTAGTCAGAGCTTCATGCCCATCGGCGCTGCCTGTCCGTGCCCCCAGGTCCGACAGGGGCAGTGCAGGGGGCCCATGATGGTTGTCTGCGCACTCAGTGGGTTGTGTTACTGGACAGAAACGCTTAAATGGAGGAATTCACTGCTTTTCTAGCTAGGGAAGCAGGCCTGCTCTTTAGCTGGGGGCAGACATTACCTCATTGCTGAAGGTAGCTTTCTGCAAATACAACCCTGAAAAATGAGACAAGTAAAGAACAGTAGGGCCTTGCATTCTTGGCATAACCCCCAGCAGGATCAGGCAGGGACTCTCAAGGTCCATGGCAGATTGCCTCTACTGACAGCAGGTATAAACTGCCTGAGGTATTAAGACCAAGTCAACTCAGGAAAAGTGATTTAGTAATTTTATAATCGAACACAGGTCATTTTCTGTTGGGTGGTTTTACCACTGCAGCTATCCTGAGGTCCCATGAAGAATGGCCAGTCCTTGAACAGGGTGTCATAGAAAAATTATGAATATAATTTCCAGGGAAAATAAAATTAAATGCAGCTGTGGTTCAAAAAGGGGTTTAGTTAAATAAAGAAGGAATGCATTTTTCAGAGGCAGTAGTGATTTGGAAAGGCCATAGTTTGTGGAATGAGATACATCTGGATTTGAAGAGCTCCTTCTCTTTTACTTCTGAATTCTGTGACTTTTCACAAAGACATAATCCTGGGCTTCAAAATATGAACCTCACAGGCTATTGTCACCACTAAAAACAAAGCTATAAAGAACCCTGATATAATGGGTATTCAGTAAATGGCATGTTCTATTATTTTGTTTAAACATATAAGTGATATGTAGAATTTGTTAGCATCTAACCTTCTTATTCTCTTCCTGGCATTTTAAATGAAGCCATTTATTTATCTCTTAATTACAGGAATGTGAATTCCTTAAAAGCATTGAATTTTAGTCATCATAATGATCTAACTAAACTCTTTTTTCCTCTTTTCACCTGAATGACAAATTTTCAAAGCCAACACTCATCTTTTACAAAAACCTTTGTATAAATCAAGCAAAGAAAAAGACCTTCTATGGAGTATATATGTGTAATTTGTCACTTCTTGTTTAGTTTTAATCATAAAAGTAACTTAATTATTTAAAAAATTCTAACAATACCAAAGAACTGAGGCAAAATGAAACATATCCATTCCCCGAATCCCAGTTCCCCAAGGGTGACCATTAATGTGTTCCTTCCCAGCCTTTTTTCTATGCACAGAAAGTGGTGTAGTGTTATTTTCTTCCAAAGATTATATAAATTATGCATAGGTGAGAGCACTGTATTATTATTTCTAATTGCTAGCTTGTGTGAGTGAATTTTTTATTCAAAGCCGCTTCTAGTGCATTTGCGTGCATGTGCAAGTTAGTCCTAAAGAAATGCCAGGGAAGTCCCCACTGTCTAATGCTTTGAAATCCCCATACATAGTCTTTTTTTTTTCCTGGAGTCTCTTTTATATTCATGTAAATATATTTCCTGGAACCCAACTCAGTCTTCACTGGCTTTATAATCAGTGTTGGTAATTTCTGTGAAACCAATAGGAAGATTTTTATCTTCTGTTTTTATTGATTTACCCATTTATGAGCTTTAAACTCCCTTAACACCCCCACGAGGCAGCATAGAAAACTCTGTATGTTTACAGTGTGCTTTACGGGTTACAAAGCTCTTTCTCAGTTGTCTGGCATGTTCCTCACAGTGACTCTACGATGAATGACAAAGATCATTATTCCAGCTCACTAATGGGGCAAATAAAGGAATACAGGTTAAGAAGTGACTTGCCTGACTCGCCACACGGCTAGTAACAGCCACAAACCCAGGTCCCCTGACTTTATAGAGAGAGTTCTCCAGCTGCTTCACAGAGCAATTGTCTAGGATAAGTTAAGCCTTCATAGACAGAGTACATGGTGTAAGAAATATACTCATAATTTATAGAAAACATACCTGATGTCTTTAAGAAGTGTTTTATTTTCATTTAAAAAATATGCAGGATAAGTTCTATAAACCTGCAGCTAATTTTTAGCTAGTTTGTTTTAAGATGGATATATTATTAGTAGTGTACATAGAAATAAGGCATTAATCATCTCTATCTATTAAGAATCTGTACCTCACTTCTCTTTTATCAAGAAAACCTTTGTGGTGATGAGACAATTTAAAGCTAACGGAACAAGGGAGGCAGGCAGCTCTATTCGTTTCAGACAAAGGAGCAGCGTGAGATGTGAGAACTGACCTCAGTAAGACAATTTAAAAAATAGGCTTTATTTTTTTAGAGTAGTCTTAGGTTTACAGAAAAATTAAGTGGAAAGTACAGAGATTACCCATACACTTCCCATCCCCCCAGCTCCTGGCAACCAGTGATCTTTTTACTGTTTCCCTAGTTTTGCCTTAAAGTATGTATACATTTCAGATAGGCTTCTTTCACTTAGCAATGTTTTTATGTTTCTATCATGTCTTTGTATTGCTTGGTAGCTCATTTTTTTTTATCACTGGATAATATTCCATCATATAGATGGACCACAGTTTGTCTATCCATTTACTTATTGAAGGACATCTTGGTTGTTTCCAAGTTTTGATAATTCAGAATAAAGTTGCTATAAACATTTGGATGCTGATTTTTATGTGAACATAAGCTTTTAATTCATTTGCATAAATATCTAGGAACATGATTGCTGGGTCATATGGCAGGAGTGTTTTTAGCTTTGTAAGGAAAGGCCAAACTATCTTCTCAAGTGGCCGTACCATTTTGAAAGTTCCTGTCGCTCCACATGCTCATCGGCATTTGGCGTTGTCAGTGTTGTGGATCTTAACCTTTCTACCCATAGATGTGTAATGGTATCTCCCGGAAGTTTTAATTATTGTGAAAGATTATTGCATTTTAAATCTATCAGACTGAACATTCTTCATCTAAGTCAGCCTTAGGACAACTAGATCAGCTCTTCTTTAATTTAATGGGTTTTCTTTCACCATAGACATATCCTTATGACCTACTGGCAAAATATTATGTAGAAGGCATTAAGAAAAATTGTGTGCTCAGAACAAAGAGAAAGAATTAATAAGAGGCTGAACCTGAGACTGTGCTGTTCTGTAGAAACTGGCCAGTGTGTTTGGCACTGGTAAGGAGTAATGAGAAAAATGGTTTAACAGCCGTATTTGCAATGATAAAAGGGGAGAGAGTGAATTGGCAACCAGAAGTATGCAATAGATTGCAGATTGCCAATAAAACTGTGAATGAAAACATTTTACTTTGTAATTGGAAACAACTGCTTCATATCCCAGACATAACATAAGAGAAGAATTTTCAATATTTGAGTACAATATGGTTGCAGGTAGTTTTAAAAAAAGTAAAAAAATTCTCAAATTGAGGTTAGGAGAAGAGCTAGTTTGGCAGAGATGGGGGAACCCTGCCCATATCACATGGGGCCTCACCATTTTAATTCAGTGAAGTGGACTGATAAGTGTATCTTTTTGTTTCAGGGCTAATGACAAGAGCTGTGTACATACCAGAATACTCCAACTCCCAAAGCCCTTGGGTAGATAACTAAGTCACATGTTCTGCAGTGGCTTCCAGCCCGTTGTAGCCAATAGCTTGACAACACACCTTTTATTGAAAGCATTCTCTTCCTAGTCTCAGTTACCCTCTCCCATAACTATTTTTGGAGATCAACTCCCAGTTATACTTCTTGTGCTGGAACCCTTGTCTCGGGATTAGCTTCTGGAGGAACCCAATCCCAGACAGTAGTTGGTTACATGTTTTTTCAGAATCCCACCTTTGCTTGCTGTTGCCTCTCTCTTTCAAGGCTGTCCCAAAACTTCTCCCTTTATTTGTCCTGGGACCCATTACTCTCACCCTGCAGTTGCCAGGTCACCAGAGCCAGAGAACAACATTTGATAAATCCTTCACAATGCAGAGGAAGCTAATTCAATGTGGTGTTAACTCTCCCTTGTGTTTGCATTTTAAAGGAGAACCTTGGGGAAAGCGCTCGAAGAGGTGAATATCTAATTGTGAAATTTCTGATTCTCTGCCACCTAAATAAAGATTATTATGATGCATGTCCTTTACTTCTGACTCTGGTACCTGTTGGACCATTTGGGACAAAGAACAGATGCTAGTCAATCTTCAGTGACCAATGAAATTTAGAAATTAGATGGAAGGGCAATAGAAGAGGAATTGGAGGAAAGCCAAGGAATTTAGCATAAAGTATCAAAAAGAATAAAACAGCATATTCACTGATTTTCAGACACCTTTTTTTCTGCATTTTAACATCACTGAATCAAAATGCATCTTATAATCTATAGCCTCTCTTAATTGCTATTGTCAGGTAGCAATCACAGTGTCAGTCAGGTCACAATCACAATGTCATTGTCATTGGGATGTGAAATTGGGTCATAGCTATTCATACTGTCACTTCCATTGAACTATGTGCACTGTTGTTATAACACATGTTAAATTTAATGCTGTTTAAAGTGTCATGGATATAGCACTATGCCTTAGGATTGAGACAAATAGCAACTGTGTATACACAATGGGATGGGAACAGTTCAACAGGTTATAAATTTGATATTCATTAATCAAGTTATTTTTCACTGGATGGATGACTGTAAGTTCCATGTTTTCTTGGAAAGAAACAATAAATTGCTTTACAGAATGTAAGAAAGGAGGAATCATGCCCAGTAGTAGAGTTGTATTATATTTTACCTCTGAGATTTACTCAAAAGAATTGCCTATCACACACAAATCAACAGTAGAGAGATTGCCAAATTCCTGAAAATGCATGAACAAAACTTCAGCACAAAGGGAAGGTGGTGTAAATGAATTACGCATTCCACAGCATTATCATTAAGATGTGCAATATCCATTTATCAGAAACTTTCTGCTGATTTTTTTGTTTTGTTTTTAATTCTTTTAATATTTAATTTTTTTATAATTTATTTTGGTATCATCAATCTATAATTACATGTGCAATATTATGGTTATTAAACTATCCCTTCATCAGGTCCCCCACACTTACCCCATTACAGTCACTGTCCATCAGCATAGTGAAGTGCTATAGAGTCACTACTTGTCTTCTCTGAGTTGTACAGCTCTCCCCATGCCCCCCAACATTACATCTGCTAATCGTAATGCCCCTTTTTCCCTCTTATCCCTCCCTTCCCGCCCATCTTCCCCAGTCCCTTTCCCTTTGGTAACTATTAGTCCATTCTTGGGTTCTGTGAGTCTGCTGCTGTTTTGTTCCTTCAGTTTTTTTCTTTGTTCTTATACTCCACATATGAGTGAAATCATTTGATACTTGTCTTTTTCGGCTTGGCTTATTTCACTGAGCATAATACCCTCTAGCTCCATCCATGTTGTTGCAAATGGTAGGATTTGTTTTCTTCTTATGGCTGAATAATATTCCATTGTGTATATGTACCACCTCTTCTTTATCCATTCATCTACTGATGGACACTTAGGTTCCTTCCATTTCTTGGCTATTATAAATAGTGCTGCCATAAACATAGTGATGCATCTGTCTTTTTCAAACTGGGCTGCTACATTCTCAGGGTAAATTCCTAGGAGTGGAATTCCTGGGTCAAATGGTATTTCTATTTTGAGTTTTTTGAGGAACCTCCATACTGCTTTCCACAATGGTTGAACTAATTTGCATTCCCACCAGCAGTGTAGGAGGGTTCCCGTTTCTCCACGTCCTCGCCAACATTTGTTGTTGGTTGTGTTTTGGATGTTGGCTATCCTCACTGGTGTGAGGTGATATCTCATTGTGGTTTTAATTTTCATTTCTCTGATGATTAGCAATGTGGAGCATCTTTTCATGTGCCTGTTGGCCATGTGAATTTCTTCTTTAGAAAAGTGTCTATTCATGTTCTCTGCCCATTTCTTAATTGGATTATTTGCTTTTTCTTTGTTAAGGTGCATGAGTTCTTTATATATTTTGGATGTCAACCCCTTATCAGATACGTCACTTATGAATATATTCCCCCATACTGTAGGATGTCTTTTTGTTCTACTGATGGTGTCCTTTGCTGTACAGAAGCTTTGCAGCTTGATATAGTCCCACTTGTTCATTTTTGCTTTTGTTTCCCTTGCCCAGGGAGATATGTTCATGAAGAAGCTGCTCATGTTTATGTCCATGAGATTTTTGCCTATGTTTTTTTCTAAGAGTTTTATGGTTTCATGACTTACATTCACGTCTTTGATCCACCTTGAGTTCACCTTTGTGTATGGGGCTAGACAGTAGTCCAGTTTCATTCTCTTACATGTAGCTGTCCAGTTTTTCCAACACCAGCTTCTGAAGAGGCTGTCATCTCCCCATTGTATATCCAAGGCTCCTTTATCAAGTATTAATTGACTGTATATGTTTGGGTTAATGTTTGGATTTTCTATTCTGTTCCACTGGTCTGTGGGTCTGTTTTTGTGCCAATACCAAATTGTCTTGATTACTGTGGCTTTGTAGTAGAGCTTGAAGTCAGGGAACGTAATTCCCCCTGTTTTATTCCTCCTTCTCAGGATTGCTTTGGCTATTCGGGGTCTTTTGTGGTTCCATATGAATTTTAGAATTATTTGTTCCAGTTCATTGAAGAAAGCTGTTGGTAGTTTGATAGGGATTGCATTGAATCTGTAGATTGCTTTAGGTAGTATAGCCATTTTGACAATATTTATTCTTCCTAGCCAAGAGCATGGGATGCATTTCCATTTGTTAGTGTCCTCTTTAATTTCTCTTAGGAGTGTCTTGTAGTTTTCAGACTACAGGTCTTTCACTTCCTTTGTTAGGTTTATTCCTAGGTACTTTATTCTTTTTGATGCAATTGTGAATGGAATTGTTTTTCTGATTTCTCTTTCTGTTATTTCATCGTTAGTGTATAGGAAAGCAACAGATTTCTGTGTGTTAATTTTGTATCCTGCAACTTTGCTGAATTCAGATATTAGTTCTAGTGGTTTTGGAGTGGAGTCTTTAGGGTATTTTATGTACAGTATCATGTCACCTGCAAACAGTGACAGTTTAACTTCTTTACCAATCTGGATGCCTTGTATGTCTTTTTTTTGTCTGATTGCAGTGGCTAGGACCTCCAGTACTATGTTGAATAACAGTGGAGAGAGTGGGCATCCCTGTCTTGTTCCCGATCTTAGATGAAAAGCTTTCAGCTTTTCGCCCTTAAGTATGATGTTAACTGTGGGTTTGTCATATATAGCCTTTATGATGTTGAGGTACTTGCCCTCTATACCCATTTTGTTGAGTTTTAATCATAAATGGATGTTGAATTTTGTCAAATACTTTTTCAGCATCTATGGAGATGATCATGTGGTTTTTGTTCTTCTTTTTGTTGATGTGGTGGATGATGTTGATGGATTTTCGAATGTTGTACCATCCTTGCATCCCTGGGATGAATCCCACTTGATCATGGTGCATGATCCTCTTGACGTATTTTTGAATTTGGTTTGCTAATATTTTGTTGAGTATTTTTGCATCTACGTTCATCAGGGATATTGCTCTGTAATTTTGTTTTTTGGTGAGGTCTTTGCCAGGTTTTGGTATTAGAGTGATGCTGGCTTCATAGAATGAGTTTGGAAGTATTCCCTCCTCTTCTATTTTTTGGAAAACTTTAAGGAGTGTGGGTGTTATTTCTTCTCTATATGTCTGGTAGAATTCAGAGGTGAATCCATTTTGTCCAGGGGTTTTGTTCTTGGGTAGTTTTTTGATTACCGATTCAATTTCATTGTTGGTCATTGGTCTGTTTAGATTTTCTGTTTCTTCCTTGGTCAGTCTTGGAAGGTTGTATTTTTCTAAGAAGTTGTCCATTTCTTCTAGGTTTTCCAGCTTGTTAGCATATAGATTCTCATAATATTCTCTTCTAATTCTTTGTATTTCTGTGGGGTCCGTCGTGATTTTTCCTTTCTCATTTCTGATTCTGTATGTGTGTAGATTCTCTTCTTCTCTTAATGAGTCTGCCTAGGGGTTTATCTATTTTGTTTATTTTTTCAAAGAACCAGCTCTTGGTTTCATTCATTTTTTTCTATTGTTTTATTCTTCTCAATTTTATTTATTTCTTCTCTGATCTTTATTATGTCCCTCCTTCTGGTGACTTTGGGCCTCATTTGTTCTTCTTTTTCCAATTTCAGAAATTGTGTCTTTAGACTATTCATTTGGGAATGTTCTTCCTTCTTTAAATAGGCCTGGATTGCAACATACTTTCTTCTTAGAACTGCCTTTGCTGCGTCCCACAGAAGTTGTGGCTTTGTGTTATTGTTGTCATTAGTCTCCACTTATTCTATGATTTCTGTTTTGATTTGGTCGTTAATCCATTGATTAATTAGGAGCATGTTGTTATGTCTCCATGTATTTGTGAGCCTTTTTGGTTTTTTTCTAAAATTTATTTCTAGTTTTATACCTGTGATCTGAGAAGGTGGTTGGTAGGATTTCAACATTTTTGAATTTACTGAGGTTCTTTTTGTGGCCTAGTATGTGGTCTATTCTGGAAAATGTTCCATGTGCACTTGAGAAGAATGTGTGTCCTCTTGCTTTTGGGTGTAGAGTTCTCTAGATGTCTGTTAGGTCCATCTGTTCTAGTGTGTTGTTCAGTTCCTCTGAGTCTTTAGTTATTCTCTGTCTGATCTCTCCTTTAGAGTGAGTGGTGTGTTGAAGTCTCCTAAAATGAATGCATTGCTTTCTATTTCCTCCTTTATTTCTGTTAGTATTTGTTTATATATGCTGGCACTCCTGTGTTGGGTGCATATACATTTGTAATGGTTATATCCTCTTGTTGGACTGACCCCTTTATCATTATGTAATGCCCTTTTTTATCTCTTGCTACTTTCTTCGTTTTGAAGTCTATTTTGTCTGATACAAGTACTGCAACACCTGCTTTTTTCTCCTTGTTGTTTGCATGAAATATCTTTTTCCATCCCTTCTCTTTTAGTGTGTGTATATCTTTGGGTTTGAGGTGAATCTCCTGTAAGCAGCATATAGATGGTTCTTGCTTTTTTATCCATTCTGTTACTCTGTGTCTTTTGATTGGTGCATTTAGTCCATTTACATTTAGGGTCATTATTGATAGATATGTACTTATTGCCATTGCTGGCTTTAGATTTGTGGTTACCAAGTGTTCAAGGGTTGCTTCTTTACTATCTAACAATCTAACTTAACTTAATTGTTAAGTTATTGTAAACACCATGTGATGGTTCTTTATTTCTCTCCCTTCTTATTCTTCCTCCTCCATTCTTTATATACTAGGTGTTTTATTGTTTGCCTTTAGTTAGTATTTGGATGGTCTGCTTTCTTTGCTATAATTTTATTTTCTCTGGTGACATCTTTTTAGCCTTAGGGGTGCTTCCCTCTAGAGCAGTCTGTTTAAGATATCCTGTAGTGGTGGTTTATGAGAGCAAACTCTCTCAACTTTCATTTGTCTGGAAATTGTTTAATCCCTCCATCGTATTTAAATGATAATCGTGCTGGATACAATATTCTTGGTTCGAGGCCCTTCTGTTTCATTACATTAAATATATCATGCCATTCTCTTCTGGCCTGGCCTGTAAGGTTTCTGTTGAGAAGTCTGATGATAGTCTGATGGGTTTTCCTTTATAGGTGATCTTTATTCTCTCTCTAGCTGCCTTTAATACTCTGTCCTTATCTTTGATCTTTGCCATTTTAATTATTATGTGTCTTGGCGTTGTGTTCCTTAGGTCCCTTGTGTTGGGAGATCTGTGGGCTTCCGTGGACTGCAAGACTATTTCCTTCCCCAGCATGGAGAAATTTTCAGCAATTATTTCTTCAAAGACACTTTCTATACCTTTTTCTCTCTCTTCTTCCTCTGGTACTCCTATAATGCAAATATTGTTCCGTTTGGATTTGTCACACAGTTCTCTTAATATTCTTTCATTCCTAGAGATCCTTTTATCTGTCTCTGCCTCAGCTTCTCTGTATTCCTGTTCTCTGATTTCTATTCCATTAACAGTCTCTTGCATCTCATCCAGTCTGCTGTTAAGCCCATTGATCGCTTGTCTGATTTCTGCATTGTCTTTCCTCCCTTCCCTCACTTCCTCCCTCAGCTCTTGCACATTTCTCTGTAGGTCCATCAGCATGGTTATGACTTTTGTTCTGAATTCTTTTTCAAGAAGACTGCATTTC
Organism: Smutsia gigantea; assembly: GCA_032199065.1. Taxonomy (NCBI): domain Eukaryota; kingdom Metazoa; phylum Chordata; class Mammalia; order Pholidota; family Manidae; genus Smutsia; species Smutsia gigantea. The sequence continues at coordinate 57,909 of JAVSCE010015765.1, read as the reverse complement.
CATCCCTTCAGGCTCCCTCTCTGGGATTTTCTGGTTGATCTTAGTCTGGACCATATTCCTCTGTCTTTTCATGGCAATAGAAGTGGTCGCTGGTAGTTTTCATGTATGTCAGCTCGGCTCTTTAAGACCGCCTCGCCGGGTGCCGTGTCCTTTCAGGTAGCTGCACGCTGTGTGCTTTCCTGTGTATTCTGGTCTCTCTTTTAGGAATAGTTGTATTTGCTGTATTTTCATATATATATATCGTTTTGGGAGGAGATTTCTGCCGCCCTGCTCACGGCGCCATCTTCCTGGAAGTCCACTTTCTGCTGATTTTAAACAATGCAATTAACCTCCAACACGATGCCACCGAAGAAAAATTAAAATATGTGTTTAAATAAGTAATGCTGGGGATGGGGGATTGGTTTTCTTTAACAAGACAAAATTGTCAATGCAAAAGGATCTTTAAAGGGATCAAGGATATGAATTTGGGTTATGAAAGGAAGTGTGTCATTGTAATCTTATGCCTAACTACTGATTGCTGAAGTTACCACCATATTGAATTTTAAAGAACAAAGTTCAAGAATGAGAATGTCTTCAAAGATGTTATTAGGAGTGAACCAAAGTATGGATGATGGTTGGTTGACTATCAGGACTGGTTAGAATTCTTATGGAATAGACATCTGGGAATCTACTATATATTCTGGTTCTCAATTATTTTATGGACATGTATCTGAACAATTAAATAACAATTTCACCTAAAAGTATAATGATACGGTTAATGGCATGATGAGGCCACTAAAACCACTGAATGCTTTGGTCAGCAAACCATTTAAGGACCATTTGCAGAAGGAAAGTGAGTCCTGGTTCTGTCTGAAAACTTTCTATTGAGAAGTTCTAGTAAAATTTAAAAGTGCCAGCCTCAAAACTTACAGAGTGGAGATAGTAGCTATGCACACGTTAAAGAAATGCTGTATCACCAACAGTCTTGATGGCCTAGAAGACATTATTTTATGGAAAAATATGGATGCCAGTGAATCTAAGTTAAAAAGGGACTCAGAAAAGTTGAATTTTAAATATGTGAAGAAGTTTTAGGAATACATAAACCAATTTATTTCACATATATATACCCTTGTGTATATGCATAATACCAATACGTGATTTCAAATCTTGAAGTAAATCAAAAGAGTTCTTTCAATTAAGATAATATAAAAATTTGAAGTGATAAAAAGCAGATGTCATAGTTCACATTTTTGCTTCAAGGCAAAAAGATTTTATTAGAGATAAAGGTCAGTTCATAGTAATGAAAGATTTGACTCACTAGCAATATATAGCAAAGGAGAAGAATTACAAAATAGATTTCAGCATGCCTCTTTCAATAATTTATAAAATTAATTAGGCAGAAAAATCAGCAAGGATGCAGAAATTTGAAAAAAACAATGAACAAACTTGGGTGAATGAACTTGAATAAGACATTTGCACCCAACAACTGCAGACTTCACATTCTTTACAAGCTACACGGAATATTTACAAAAGGTCCATATGCTGGGCCACAGAGGAAGTCTCAACAAATTTTAAGTGACTGAACTCATTCAGAGCATCTATTCTGATCAGAATTTTAAAATCTATACAAAATAAGCAATAGAGGTAAATAGAAAATCCCTGTTTGGAAATTAGCCAATACATTTCTAAATAAATCTTAGGATAAAGCTGAAATCCTGATGTAAATGAGATGATTGAAAAGGGAGAATATTTTTATCAGTGTTCACAGAAGATGCGATTTGTGTATGCAGAAAATCCAAAAGAATCCACAGATAAATTTTTAGAATTTGTAAGAGATATTACAAATATATTATTACAATCAATGAGAGTTTAGCAAAGTTGATGGATTTAAAATCAATATATAAAACTCAAATATATTTCTGCATATCAGCAAAAACAGGAAAGAAAGATACCATTTATTCCATTACCAAAAATACCAAGTATGTTGGAAAAAACCTTACAAAAAATGTAGATCTCTGTGTAAAACTGTAATGCTTAATATTAATAGAATTCAAAAGAGCTAAATAAGTGGATTAAAACACAATTACAAAAATGCCGAGTCTCTCAAATGTATCTAAAATTTAGTGCCATTCAAATTCTAACGTGGTTGTGTGTATGTATATAGCTTGATAAGCTGATTCTAAAATTGATACGAAGATGCAAAGAAAACCTATTCTACTTGACATCAAAATTTATTACAAAGCTCTGGTAATTAAAACAGTCTTTTGATAAAGCAGAGACAGACAGAACCATGAGATGGAGTGGAGTCCAGAAACAAACCCATCCATTTACAGACACTTGATTTATTTAAAGGCTATCTTTTCACTTTCGGACTTGGGCAGCAGAGCAGTGATGGAAAAACAGTGTCTCCAATAAACATTGTTGGAACTGAGTATCCATAGAGAAAAACATGAAAAGGACCTCATTATTAAGAAGCTGCAAGTGAATTACAATGAAAGGCAAAAAGATAAAGATTTAAAATACAGTAAAGACTTAAAAAGATAATATAAGAAAAACCCTCTAGGACTGCAGGGTAGGGAAAGATTTCTTAAGTCATAAAACTATAAAGTCACTAGCCATAAAAGGAAGAATTAATAACTTGGGCTTCATTAATGTTAAAAACTTCTATTCATTGACACTATGAGATAGTGAAAAGACAAGACAGTGAAAAGAGTAGAAGATACATGCAACACCTTCATGTAAGAGAGACAGACAATAGAAGGTGAACATTCCCTTCCTGGCTCTCTCTTCTTCCCACCAACACATGCTTGGGGTGTTTTTGCTTTGGTTATTTTTGTTTTTTGTTTTTGCTGCTTTTTTTTTTGAGGTCATACACGAGGTAACTATGGAAAGGTGAACATAAGCACAGCTTTGATGCTTTGATACTTATGAAAATAATAAAGGTTAATTTGGTTTTGAGTCTACAGTGATCAATTTTCCACATGATGTTTTTGTCTTGTGTGTTTAAGTGAGGGACTAAGTTGGGAAAAATGCAAGGGGAAAGTGAAAAGATAGCCTGGATGAAAACAATGGTGCTTCTTTGCTCCCAGCACAGGAGAAAACATGAATATTCTTAGATCTCATGGTGGGGAGGGAACTGAATCACATGAAGAAGTCAAAAAGTTCAAGCAAGAGAGGAAAATGAAAAGTGTACACACTAGAGCTGAGATGCGCTGAAAGACAGTATCGGAATGATCAATGAAAAATTGTAACAGTGAAAGAAAGAAAGACAAACCACGGTTATTCTTGGAGTCTTAGAGGAATTTCTGATCGTGAATGGAATTTTCAAGTTTACATAAATAACAGAGCCTCTAAAGTAGCCCTAGAAGAAGCCCTTTATTTTTAACAATGGATTTTAAAATTTTAGTAATTTATAATATTAGTATTTTTAAAATACAGGCAAAGTGAGAAAACAGCTTTTCTTGGGAAATTGAATTGAAGGTACATGGAAAAAATCAATAGATGGGAAAATGAACAGGAACAAATTGTTAAGTAGGGAGAATCTGAAACGGTCAGCACTCAGAAATCAGAAACTTTGGTAACCCTCATTAATAAATAGGGTCATTTTAATTTCTTTCCCTTGTGAATTTCTGTCAATTCATTTTTGTTTTTGACTTTTGAAGCTTTCTGATTTCAGGGGAAAAAGAATTTTGAAGGCTGTAGAACACAGGAGAGGAGGAACTCAGATATTTGAGCAGGAACCCTAGTTTTACAAATAGAAGTGCTAATTACCACGCATCATCTAATAGAATTGTGGCAATAGTCAAGGCCATAAAAATGTTTACGACCAAAAACCTCACTTCTTTCCTAGAAAGACCCTTTGGTTTACCCATCTGTATAGTCTTGTTTTGGTTAATTAGTAAGTTTCTACTTTGTAGATTTTTATTTTATTTTTTCTACTATTGACCTTTTGCTCATTTCATGAATAATTAGCATCTCCTTCAGAGAGGATGGTAGAGATAAAGTAGATAAATGCATCTGTCTACATGTGTTGTACTTCCTGTTAATCCTGCCTTGGAAAAGTCTAGTAACAAGGTGCAACACTACTGACTAAAACGATGGTGTTGTCCAAATTAGTCCTATACACAAACAAAAATGCAGATACCCACAGGGGTCTGGCAGGTAGGTAAATGAGTGCCTGGGTCATTCAGTGAGGGACATTCTGGCATGTGAGGTTAGGACATGCTCTCCTGAGGTGATTACAAACATATAATCTAAGTGGCTGAATTAGTCCCACAGGCTGCCAGTTTACAGTATCTGCACCATTAACATTGGTAATATATGCTTTAAATGTCATAAAAATTTTGTTGCTGAAACGTGTGCTAGAGTTTCACTCTAGTATACTGAGATATTTTGCAGCCAGTTGACATGAAGAACACTAGACCGGGACCAAAGCAATGGTTTAAGCACACTATGAAGCACAGTTAACATGTGAACAGCTGGGACCACCCTGGTTCATAATGATTTACAAAGAAGTAACTCATTCCCCTAAAACCTCTCCTTAGCTTAAAGTACACTGATTGACCTAGGTGTTAGCTCAGGACCTTTCCCTCACAGATACTCAAGAATTATTCTTAATTATTAAAAATTATTTTTTGACAGAGCAATATGCCACATAGTAGTTTACATTCACGATATAAATTTCTGTGGGTTATAATAGAATAAATTGATGAAACAAATCCCAAATCTCACATATTTATTGGGAGATTATTTTGCTTTCCAAATAGCAATATTTCCCTATGATGTAGATATTTAAGTTTTATGTTTCTTTGCTCACTTTTTTACAGGGAAAATTTCATGGAAATCCAATGCATGTAGCTGTGGTTATTTCAAATTGTTTGAGGGAAGAGAGGAGAATATTGGCTGCAGCCAACATGCCTGTTCAGGTAATATTTTCTGAACTTGTGATCTTGTTTTCACCTTGAACTCAATTTTTATGGAACAGAAATTCTTACCCTCTTCCCATCGAGATTCTTCTGCCTATGTTAATGGTGTCGCCATTCACCTGGAATCAAGGTCTTGGAATCATCTTTAAGTAGTTCCTTTTCTCTGCCTCCTTATTGAGATAATTACCAAGTTTTCCAGAGCTTGATTCTGGAATCCTATCTGTACATTCCTCTCTATTTCCCCTGGTCACACACTGGTCCATATGCTCACAATACCAACTGAGGAATGTAGTGACCACCTTCTAACTGATCTTGCTCAAAACCTTTCAGTAGCTCCCAATTTCCTACCCCACAAGTCCGAAACTACTCCACAAGTTGGAATTTTGCCCTACGGAAACTCCATAAATACTTGATTATTGATTGTTTCAATGTACTTTGCCCTGCCACATTTTAGGTTATATCTTTTCACATTAACCCTGAATGAATTCACAGCCCCCATTGGAGACAAGTAAAGGAATCACTGATTTGGAATACTTTTTCAGTCAATCCTTATAAAAAGGAAAGGGTATGTAAATAATCAATTTTCTAAATGACATCCTCCATAATTTAATAAAACACACCACTGTTTTTGAAGGTCCAAGAAAGGTATCTTTTTTTAACTATTAAAAAACGCTCAGATTTAATTATGGTCAGGTTATTGTTGTTTTTGGAGAAGAATGAAATTTTAACAATTTACTCTTATTTTTTAGGTGAAGAAGACGGATGGTATTTTTTTTATTAAGGTATTATTGATATACACTCTTATGAAGGTTTCACATAAAAAACAATGTGGTTACTACATTCACCCATATTATCGAGTTCCCCCCCGCCCCATACCGCATTGCAGTCACTGTCCAGCAGTGTAGTAAGATGCCACAGAGTCACTATTTGGGTTCTCTGTGCTACACTGTCTTCCCCATAATCCCCCCCACACCATGTGTGCCAATCATAATACCTCTTAATCTCCTTCTCCCTCCCTCCACACCCACTCTCCCCCACCTCTCCCCTTTGGTAACCTCTGGTCCCTTCTTGGAGTCTGTGAGTCTGCTGCTATCTTGTTCCTTCAATTTTGCTGCATTGTTATACTCCACAAATGAGGGAAATCATTTGGTACTTGTCTTTCTCTGCCTGGCTTATTTCACTGAGCATAATATCTTCCAGCTCCATCCATGTTGTTGCAAATGGTAGGATTTGTTTTCTTCTTATGGCTGAATAATATTCCATTGTGTATATGTACCACTTCTTCTTTATCCATTCATCTACTGATGGACACTTAGGTTGCTTCCATTTCTTGGCTATTGTAAATAGTGCTGTGATAAACACAGGGGTGCATATGTCTTTTTCAAACTGGCTGCTGCATTCTTAGGATAAATTCCTAGGAGTGGAATTCCTGGGTCAAATGGTATTTCTATTTTGAGTTTTTTGAGGAACCTCCATATTGCTTTCCACAATGGTTGAACTAGCTTACATAAAAGGAGTGGTATTTTTATTTAAATTAAAATCTAAAGTATAGTAAGTTTTTAAAGTAAATATAGTTTAATGCAGTTATTTGGTTAAAAATTGAGGGGCTAAGGCAGAGAAAGACAAGTACCAAATGATTTCACTCATTTGTGGGGTATAACAAAGCAAAACTGAAGGAAAAAACAGCAGCAGATGCACAGAACCCAAGAATGGACTAACAGTTACCAAAGGGAAGGAGGTGGAGAAGGTGGAAGGGGAGGGAGGGATAAGGGGGGAAAAGGGGCATTATGATTAGCAGACAAAATGTAGGGGGGTCACAGGGAAGGCAGTATAGCACTGAGAAGACAAGTAATGACTCTATAGCATTTTACTATGCTAATAGACAGTGACTGCAATGGGGTGTGGGGGGGGGACTTGATAATGTGGGTGAATGTAGTAACCAAAATGTTGCTCATTGTGAAACCTTCAAAAGATTGTGTATCAATGATATCATAAAAAAATTGAGAGGCTATTACAAATATATGATACTCTCAACTATCTTTTTTTGTATCCCTTTTATCTCTAGTCATTTTGGTGTGTGAGTATGTGTGTGTGCACATGTGTTCTCTTCAAATGTCAGATATCAGTCAAATTGGAAACATTTTTATTTGAGTAGCTGCTCATCAAAGTCACCCTGCGAATAGCGGGCCAGTACCGCATACAATCACAAAAGCAGCCCAGGTTTGTAAGTTTCAAAGCAGTGAACAAATATGTGGAAGCAAATATATAGGTAGACAAATAACAGAGGCCAAAATGAGAAAGAGGGAATTTATTTATAAAGACTTTTACAACCTTAAGAATGCGGTATAGTTGAAAGAACACTTATCAACAGTCAAGGACATGAGCTCCACTGGAGGCCCCACCACAGATTCGCTGTGGCTCTGGCTCGGGTTATCATCCTTTCCCACCACAGCTCCCTGCCCAAGTGTAAGGTAAAGGGCTTGCTGATATCCTCTCATCCCCAGATATCTATGTAACTTTATATCTAAGAAACACAATGTCCGATCATTAGAGTGGCCAAAAAATGGTGCTTGGAAAAGCTGGTTAGCCTTTCTGCTTAGCAAGGCTGTCATTTTGCAGTCTTTAGTAAACTCCCTTTGTTCCAGTGGAAAAATAAATCTCATCCCGGCAGATTCAACATCCGTAATTCTGAATTTAAGTTCAATTTAAAGTAGTTTCACTATACTACTTCTTAAATTACATGTATTAGTTTTATATAATTTCAAAAATAATGAGTCTATTTTAGAAAATTAGTAGAAAAATGTTTAATCATAAAATCACCTATAATTTCACTATTCAGAGATAACATATTTTGATGTGTGTGTGTGTGTGTGCGTGTGTGTGTGTGTGTGTGTGTGTGTGTGTGTGTGTACCCGAATTTACATATCTATGCATATTTATAAATATATACATATATAAGTAATAGAGATTTCATATATGGTGTTTTTAAAATTTGCTCTATTTCTTAACAATTTAATACTATTTATATGTCATTAAATATTTTTCTCAGTGTGATTTTTAGTGGCTGTAGAGTATTTAACATCAAATTGATCCAAACCCCAGTTCAAAGTATACTACATTCATCGTAAACTCTTATCAACATCATTGAGATTTCAATACTTTTTTTCCTAGGGACCTCTGGAGAAATCCTTGCAAAGTTCTTCAGTTTCAGAAAGACAGAGGAATGTGGAACACAAAGTGGCTGCCATTAAAAATAGTGTGCAGGTGAGTGATCTTAGAAATAACCTAGAAAGACTAACTGTCACCTCATACTATTCACATTTCCCCTATGTGCCCGAAGTTAGTGCATACAGAAATCATAGGGCAATTTGTTAGCAAGAGACATATCTCTCACATACTATGTTCACACTGAAAATATTTCTACTGGGGAAACTTCTTTATCTTCAATTGACTGGAAACTGGGGCTTCTGCACAAAACTCTGTCCCTGGGAAGCCATGTGGCCACAGGCAAGTGAAGTTACTTCATGTCTCTAAACCTCTGTTTCTCCATCTATAAAAGTGAGGATAAACACCATCACAGGATTGCTGTGAGGACTACATGAGATAATATATGAAAAGTCTTTCCCCAGATTTTGACACACAATACGTGTTATGTCTGAGCAGAAAAACATCACCATGTTTAAAGAAGAGTAAAGTAAAAATCTCAAAACACAAACAAACAGGCAGCACAGAAGAAGATAGGTTTTTTCTAAGAAGTAGAAAGAGAAAAAATTTAGACCAAATTGTCATACACAGCAGTAGATTAGAATGGAGACTGTAAGCAAAAAGCTAGATGGTACATTGATCCAGAGTCATGTGGACCGAAAAAGGGAAAGTACCCATGGCCTCAGGTAAAAAAAGATATTAGTAGCATCATCTGGAACTAATTGAGAAATGAGAGGCAAGATGTTGAAAGATTTCCAAATAAAAAGAGGAAATGGAAGAGCAAATTCAGTCTATGCTTCCAGCATTATTCAACTTTTGTGGGAATTAGCTGTTCAGAAGAGTAAGGTCTGTATGGCTGGTCTAGGATAGCGGAAGCACCACTGTATTTTGAAATACTGATGACATTTCACTGACATGCTTAATTGTAACAATAGAGTATGTTTTCCTTTGTAAAAAGATGACAGAACAAGACACCAAATATTTAGAAGACCTGCAAGATGAATTTGACTACAGGTATAAAACAATTCAGACGATGGGTAAGTTTTTCTTTTGTCTATAATTCTACATAGGGAAATAAAGGCAGCATGATTAAGACTTCTTTACTGACAGTGTTGATAAGTTGATCTACCTCCCTAAGGGAGGCTTTTTCTTTTCTTGTTTTTCTTTATTTTGAAGAAAGAGAGTATTTATTTTGCTTCCTCCTTTTCTCTCCATTTAAATATGATTTTTACAGACTAATTCAAACTAAATAAATCCTTAATATGATCAGGAAATCACTAATATCATCCCTAGGTGAGTTAATATAATTTTTTAAATTATAAAATAGAAATATGATTGATTCACTGTAGGAAATCTGGAAAATAGCAAAAAAAAATTTTTTAATTAAAAATCACACAAAATCCCATTATCAGATAAATACTCTTAAAATGTTAGTGTATTTCCTTCCAGTCCTCTTCCTGTGTTCAGATACATCCATACCTGTTTGCAAAAAATTGAGATCATCTTATACATAGTTTTGTGTATTGCATTTTAAATGAAAGTTTTAAGTATTTCCCCATATCATAAAATATCTTCAAAAATATAATTTCAATTATTATATAAATACCAAAATATAAGGCCAGTGCAATTTATTCGACTCTTTGTGGTTAAGCACTGAGGTTTTTTACAATTAGATGTTCTTAAGAAATGGAAGGAAAGAATGAGAATATTTACAAGGGCTAAGATTTGGAGTAATAATGGATTGATCATTTAAAGTGTGCTGCAATTAACGGGACAAGTGGAGATTTCTAATTAGGCCTAAATTAGTTAACAGGATTGTACCAGTGTAATTTACTGGCTTTGATAACTGTGCTATGCTTGTGTAAGACACATTAGAGGAAACTGGATGAAGGATATATGGGAATGCTGTACAATTCTTGCAACTTTGTTGTAGTTCTAAAATTATTTAAAGTAATTTTTAAAAACAAATTGAATATAAAATCATTTACAGAATCATCTTTTAACTATTGAAATATTAGCTTAAAATGTATCTGAAAGGAAGAATGGATGATTGTAACCAAATGCTTAACTTTTCATCCAAGATTTAGAAGAGAAGCTATTAGGAAGCTTGTTTTTCCTGGCATAGGTGGAGTAATATGTTCTCCTGGCATCTTCAGGATGTCTTGACAATCATGAAATGTTATTTAAAATGTTATAATTGTTATGTGAAATTTTTCCCTTCAGAAGAAATGGCATAAACATCAGATGATCAAATTATCAGTTTTAGCAGATTATCAATGGGGTCCATGATTCCAAAAAGGTGTAGAACTGCAGATTTAATCAAACATTAGCCATTCATCGAAAGCCACCTCATCCCAAATTCCATATGTAAACTATTAATTTTAAGAATTAGAATATAACAGAATATGTTAAACAATAAAATTATTTTGAACTTTATATGTTATAATTAGTGGTACTTTAATATCTTTCACTGCTTCAACATTATGAAAAATAAAAAAGAATCATTTTATCACTTAAATCAACAAGTATTCATTTTGTTGTAAGTGAAATGAAATGTTTTAAATGAAAGATAAATGGGAAAAAAGTTATATTCTTGCTAGTGAAGACTGGAAGATATTTGCTAATGAATTTTTGAGTTGATAAAATGCTGTAATAGGCAAGATTTTGCTACATGTGAGATCTAGGAGTCAGTGAATTTGTGAAATAATACACCAGGAATGACTTCCTGAAGATCGTTCTATTTTGTGGAGCAATTTGGTACAGTGTTGTTCTGGGACCTCATTTCATAATTACACAAGTCAGATCAGCCTTCCCACCCTTTGTTTGTCATAGACATGAGTGGTTGGTATAATCAATCACTCTAAACCAATAAAGCTTATTGTTCAAATTAAGTAATACAATGTTTATTGCAAGTATTCTACTTAAGAGGATAAAGTGTTTTAGTGTCTTTTCAGTCAGAGATTTTTCTTAATTGGCAACTCTTTCCCATTTCTAGTTTTATTGTGAGGCTAGCCCATTTTGCAAAGAAAAAGAGAAAGCAAAGGATTTAGTCTTTATTAGTTCATGAGACTTAGTAGATAAAACTGCACTCTTCCAGGCAGTTTCCGGTAGAGTAAAGCTGGGATTGTTGGGTAAAGGCGTCAGGAGGACTCAAATGCAACTTAATCATGGACACAAAGAGAGGCCCCTTTTCTTGCCTACTTATGCCAACCAACCAGGCTTATTTTCAGAATAGAGGTATCTAATAAGTGATCTATTACAAAAACTTTTATTCTCCTCTCTCCCTGCCTCCAAAAGAACATGGTGTGAAGAATGGTCTCTCAAGGTCTGTAAGAGAGAGAGAGCGCCTGCCTGGCATGCTGGCAAGTGATCCTTCCGGGCAAAAGGAGCAGACAGGGACTTAGTTCCAAGCTCCTCTCTGATGGCTCCATTTAGGCTCCTGCATCTGAGGATCTCAGCCTGGAGGACTGCAGCAAAGCTGGCCTTCAGGACAGAGTTTTGCCTTGGAGAGGACTCTAAATTCAATCTTTTCTTCACAGATCAGGGTGACCAGAACAGCGCTCTAATGAATCAGGAAGTTTTGACTCTGCAAGAAATGCTTAACAGCCTTGACTTTAAAAGAAAGGTTAGTGTCGAACTTTAATTTAACTTTTTGCCTATTTTTCTCCTTTTCCTACACCCAGGACTCCTGAAAAGAATCAAGCTCTTGGATTTTGTCAGTTCTATTTATACTGAATGAACAAATAGCAATGTTTCTAGGAAGGGTGCCCTACTGTTTGTTATGCTTCTTTTCCTAAGTTTATAAATCTGGGACTATCTAGAGTCTATTTATTTTGCTTATGTGGTACATTTTCTGTAACTACCATTAATTTGAAAGTAAACATTTTACCTAATTTTTATTTGCCACTATTTCATACGTGACTGTTTTAGTTGCTGTATTTAATATGCTGAGATATTTAATATGCTGAGAAAAAGTTCAGCCCCATTTTTTGTGCAGGAATTTGTTAAACACAAATGAATGTAAAATTAATTTTCACCACAGATTAACTATTAACTAAAAATGTATACGTCAGATTTTAAACATGCAAATAGTTAATCTAAGATAAACTTAATGTCTTATGCATAATAAATCTATGCTATACATGTTATGCATGCCATCTTATTCTTTACCTTAGAAATAAGATTTTAAGGAGAGGGAAGCTTGGAAATAATTCAGTCCATTCACCTGACTGTATAGATCAGAAGACCAAGTTCCAGCAAAGTTAGATGGTTTATCCAAATACATATGGCTTGTGGCAAAGCCAAGATAGGAATTCCTATCTTCTAATCTTTAGGACTTTGAAAGTTATATTTCTCCACTATGTCTCCCATAACCCAGATAAAGTCCTAATAAAAACTAACACAGGCTTATATTTTAATCAGTACATTTTAAAATAAATTCATAAATATATTTATAAGAATATAAATTCAGTTGATAAATGTCTTTTTTTAAAAGCAGATCTATGGCTTTATCAGTATGACATTCAGGATTGTCGCAGGAGTTACAAATTCAACGCATTTATACTAAATGATATTATGAGAGTATTGTGAAATGGTATGGGAATGCTAACTTTGGTCATGCTTCTTTCTTCCTGACACTTTTTAACTGTAATACTTTAATAGCTAGAAAAGGCAGTGCTATGACAAAGAGGAGGTAGTATTTGATAAAATATTTGGTCAAAATTTTAACCAAGCCCTTATCTCCCAGGTCAAATTGTTTTATAGGTTTGATTATGAGCGATGTGGGTTGTGTCTCATGAAAATATTTTCAGTAGCCACCTTTGTTTGTAGGAAGCTCTCAGTAAGATGGCACAAATAGTAAATGAAACAGACGTGTTAATGAACAACATGCTAATAGAAGAGCTGCACGACTGGAAGAGGCGGCAGCAGATGGCGTGCATCGGCGGTCCACTCCACAATGGGCTTGACCAGCTTCAGAACTGGTACGACGAATTGCCTTCAGTTTCTTGTGAAAACCACAGGAAGCCCAGAAGTTCAGTGTCACTCAGCCAGAGAAAGCAGGCTTAGAAAAGAACATCAACTCTCCAGCTTATTGATGGTTTATTAGCAACAGGAACTCTACCGTTGAAAACAAATAGGTGTAATTGTATAAGTGTCCTTAATTTTTATTCCTTTGGGGAGAAAAATATGGCATCTGTAGAAATCTACAGAATGCAAAGGAATTGATTGATTTTCTCTTATAAATCTTAAAATGAATTTTTGAAACCAGCAATAATTACTTTCTTAAGGGGATTTGAAGCACCAGCTTCAAAGGCTTGAAAAAGATATCTCAGTGTTTAAATGTGTATCTTTAGATATCACAGTTAAGTATTAGATTTATGGTTTCAATTTGTTTTTGTATTTAAATGAAAAATCTCAAATGACTAATACAACGTGGCATCCCCTGTCTATGGGCTATGTATGCAGACATGCAATCATATGTAGATACCATCATTGTATTAGAGAAAAAAATGTTGATAGGGTTTTCCCTTTTGTCAATGCAAAATAAAACTATCTGGTTGAGAGAACAATTAGAAAATATAATGAAAAAGGGAAATGTTCAGTTGAAATCTAAAATTGCTTCCAAGAGGTACAATTCAATACAGTGGAAATACATAGTAACTGGGGACACTTGCACTAACAGCTCTGCCCTGCCAGGCCTGCTGCTCAGGAAAAGCAAAGGTTTGGGCTCTTATTTTAAACATCAGTTTTCCTGTACCTCAGTGAGGTTGATTCTCTAACATCACTTTATCTTGTTGTGAAAACAAGATGAACGACAAAGGGAGAGATAAAGAACGCAGCAGATAATGGGTGCATACCAGATTCAGCAGGGACTTGACCCTTCTTTCCACAATGTTATGTGGGGAACACACTTCAAGCAGACAGAGCTGCTGTCAGGACCAGATGAGTTTACCATGTCTGCTGAGACATTTTGCCTCTTCTGGCGCTGGAGGCCCCTTTGGTGTCCATTTCAATTTCTCTCTAACCTAGACTTCTGGCCCACGCTCCCACCTCCATTTCCAAGGTGAGATCACCACAGAGGAAAACCCCAAGCAGATACCTTGGTAATTTTTGACTAATACTTAGGACTAGTTAAAAACTTATATAGGGTGGGAGAAGGGTCCGTTTCATACCAGGTTTTTTCTTCAGTATTCTTACACATAACATTCTTCGTATCACATATTTTTAAAGTTAAAACTTGCCCTTTATTTGCCCTTTGGTGAGTGCCGTATTCTTAACATACATATATATTTAACAGACTTTTAAACAAAGGCTAATTAAAAGGGGTTTGGTTCCAGACATTGACACAATTTTATAAATGTTTTCTTGTCTATAACTGAAGGTATAAATTAGAAAACATTGAAAACATTTGATATGTATCATGCATGTTAGAGAAAAATGGATTAGGAAAATAAAACAAAAGACCTATCACCTTTAATGGAATTAAATGATTAATTTAAAATGTAATGATTACTTAATAATTTAATATTTGCTATATATGCTTAATAGTTAAAATGGTAAGTTGTAAAGTGGAAAACTATGTACAATTTTCACTTACTGTTTAATAGCTTTACACTGTTGGCAGAAAGTCTGTTCCAACTCAGAAGGCAATTGGAGAAATTAGAGGAGCAATCTACCAAAATGACATACGAAGGTGATCCCATTCCAGTGCAAAGAGCACATCTGCTAGAAAGAGTCACTTTTTTGATCTACGACCTTTTTAAGAAGTAAGTGACATGTTATCCATTTAAATGCCTCACGGTAGCTCAGTCATGTGGGGTTGTAAGGACACCTTGGCTGAGGGTTTGGAGTTAAGGTGAAGAAGCTGCAGTGAAGTATGAAACAGTAAGCCTCAGAATAAGTGAAACTTATTTCCAGAAACATTTCTGTTCTCCATTATTTGTTCATCTACATTTCTCCCACGAACTGACTCAGTTTTCCATAAGCTAAGCACATCACCCACCTAAAGTTCATTTTTCACATTTTAGAAAAGAAGATTTCAAGGATTTCTTCTTATGCACATATCCAAGAAGTGAAGGGTGGAGAATGCACTTAGGTTTATAAGTTCATCTAAAAAAAATACTAGTATGTACCAGAAATTCCAAAAGGAACACAATTTAACTTTCTACTTTGTGTAGTTTGATAAAAATGACTGGGGTTTTTATTCTTGATTCAAGTATAACAATTAAGAATTACTTACTGCTGTTACTTAGGGACAACCTTTGGGCATTTCCCCATCTGGAAATGGGAAAATGGGAAGATTTGAGCTTAATGGGGGTTTGAATATCTTCTAAATGCAGATTTTGACTTTTTATAAGAGGACAGCATCCTATTCCTTTGTGGTTTTCAGCCTGTCAAGATTTTCAGTGTTTTCGAATGACATGCTTTATTTCCTTTTAATCTAGCTCATTTGTGGTTGAACGACAGCCATGCATGCCAACCCACCCTCAGAGGCCAATGGTACTTAAAACTCTCATTCAGTTCACTGTAAAACTAAGGTAGGCAGAATATGTCTGTCATTTCGTATGCTTATGGAGCCATAGCCACTGTATAACTAAAGCTAATGTCTCTCCTTATGCCTTTCATTCAGCTGTTCACTATTGAGTGCCTCCTGTGTGCCCAGCACTAGGCTTTGGTAAATACCCACAGAAATATTACAATGAGGGCCCACCTTATAAAGAGTATGAGAGTGAGATGAGGACATGAGGGATATTATCATGAAGTATGAAATCACAACATCGGGAAACAGGTTAATTGCTGAAAAGATCTGGGAAGACTGGAGAGACTGGAGAATGCCTTGTGTCACTCTGAGGAAGGGCACTGAGGGAAGAGCAGAAGGGGATGCAGAGCAGGGTGTTAGGAGAGAACAATGACTTCCTGGGCCTGTTTGCAGACATGTGGAGCAGGGAGAGACAGAAGTGCAAGACAGACTGGGGCCAGACCATGGAAGGCTTTGAATATGCTACCCAGGAAATACAGCGGCACATTATTCCCCTGTGATTACTCGGCAACTTCATTATTGAATTTAACATGAAAACTCTCACCACTAGGATTTTCAACATACCCTTGGGACCTAATTTAAAGATGTATGACTTTTGTGTTATGCTTTATTTCTCTAATGTTGATCAGTTGCTCTATCTATATTTTGGGTCTATCTATCTATCTAATAGATCCTTTCCATTAGCATGAGCAAGCAAAATATATCTTCCTCCCTAAGGACAGTTAAAATAGTGAGTTGGAGTTAGAGCTTTCAAAGATTGTCATCAATGATCCAAAGCTTTAAATTCCTAATCACAAGGTCACTTCTAGAAAACTGAAATTCCAGGCAAGATGTAGTGATACAGAGATAGGTAGTGTTTTATAGTCCCATGGTACAGTCCTTGATCACATACTATTACTGGAATTCCAATTTTATGTTATTTTAGTTTTTTTCAGCATTATTGAGATATAATTGACATACAACACTATAAATGTGAGGTGTACAGCATAACAACTTGATAGTCATAAACTGCAAAATGATCACCACAATAAATTTAGTTCACACCCCTCACCTTGGAATGGCTTTAAAGGGAAGGCATTTGTCTTCAGTTTGCATTATAAAACCTCTACTAGAAATCGTAATCATTTCCTTTTGTGTGTATTTTATGTCAAGACTTAAGAACCAAGTTGTAGAGAGTAAGATTCAAGATGGCGGCATGAGAGATGAGACAGAGAACTCCTCCCAAAACCACAGATAGTGTGAAAATATAGTCAGTACAACTAACCCTAAAACAGCAACAGGAAAGAAAGCTGTACCAGACTGCATACAGACCTCACAAAACGGGGCACCAGTTCTGCTCCCCTATGACCCCCAACCTCACTCTAGGGGCTGAGAAGCTCCAGAGACTGGAGCTTCTGGGCAGTAGAGGGCACCACACAGAAATACGAAATGTCAAAAGAACATAGTTCAGACCAAAATCTCACAAACTCCAGAAAAAGGGCCAAATGAAACTGAACTCACCAATCTTTCTGAAAGAGAGTTCAAAATAAAAATCGTAAACATGCTTATGGAGGTACATAAAAATATTCAAGAACTCAGGAACGAATTTAAGATGGAGATTTAATCATTTACAAAATTCCATATCTGAAATGAAACATACAATGGAGGGGTGTAAAAGCAGATTAGATGTAGTAGAAGAGATGGTAAATGGAATAGAAATTAGAGAAGAGGAATACAAAGAAGCTGAGGCACAGAGAGAAAAAAGAATTTCTAAGAATGAAAGAATATTGAGAGAACTGTGTGACCAATCCAAACGGAACAATATTCTCATTATAGGGGTACCAGAAGAAGAAGAGAGAGAAAAAGGGATAGAAAGTGCCTTTGAGGAGGTAATTGCTGAAAACTTCCCCAACCTGGGGAAGGAGATAGTCTCTCAAGACACTGAGATGCACAGATCTCCCAACAAAAGGGACCCAAGGAAGACAACATCAAGACATATAATAATTAAAATGGCAAATATCAAGGATAGAGACAGACTTTTAAAGCACCTAGAGAGAGAAAAAAGACCACATACAAAGGAAACCCATCAGGCTATCATCAGATTTTTCAACAGAAACCTTACAGCCCAGAAGGAAGTGGCATGATACATTTAATGCAATGAAGCAGAAGGGCCTAGAACCAAGAATACTCTACCTGGCAAGGTTATCATTTAAATTTGAAGGAGAGATTAAACAATTTTCAGAGAAGCAAAAGCTGAGAGAATTTATCTCCCACAAACCACCTCTAGAGTACATTTTGGAGGGACTCCTATAGATGGAAGTATTTCTAAGACTAAATAGATGTCACCCAAAGGATAGACAAAGAGTACAGAATATGATTTGCAACACACAAAGAATAGAGGAGGAAGAAAAAGGACAAAAATAAAAGATTCTTTAGATTTTGTTTGTAATAACATATGAAGTGAGTTAAATTAAACTATTAGATAGTAAGGGAATTACCCTTGAACCTTTGGTAGCCACAAATCTAAAGCCTGCAATGGCAATAAGTACATAACTGTCAATAATCACCCTAAATGTAAATGGTCTGAATGCACCAATCAAAAACATAAAGTTACTGAATGGATAAAAAAACAAGACCCATCTATATGCTCCCTACAAGAGATTCACTTCAAACCCAAAGACATACACAGACTGAAAGTAAAGGGATGGAAAAAAGATATTTCATGCAACTCATAGGAAGAAAAAAGCAGGAGTTGAAGTACTTGTATCAGACAAAACAGACTTCAAAAAGAAAGTAACAAGAGACAAAGAGGGACATTACATAATAATAAAAGGGTCAGTCCAACAAGAGGATATAACTATTATAAATATCTACCCAATACAGGATCACCTACATATGTGAAACAAATACTAACAGAATTAAAAGGGGAAATAGAATGCAATGCATTCATTTTAGGAGACTTCAACACACCACTCACTCCAAAGGACAGATCAACCAGATAGAAAATAAGTAAGAACACAGAGGCACTGAACAACACGTTAGAACAGATGGACCTAATGGACATCTACAGAACACTCCATCCAAAAGCAACAGGATACACATTCTTCTCAAGTGCACATGGAACATTTTCGAGAATAGATCACATCCTAGGCCACAAAAAGAACCTCAGTAAATTCAAAAAGATTGAAATTGTACCGACCAGCTTCTCATATCACAAAGGTATGAAACTAGAAATAAATTACACAAAGAAAATGAAAAGCCCACAAACACATGGAGGCTTAATAAAATACTCCTAAATAATCAATGGATCAATGATCAAATAAAATGATTTTGAGTACAAACACATGGAAGCTTAATAGCATGCTCCTAAATAATCAATGGATAACTGACTAAATAAAAACAGGGATCAAGCAATATATGGAGACAAATGACAACAATAATTCAACACCGCAATATCTGTGGGATACAGCGAAGGCCATGCTAACTAGGAATTATATTGCAATACAGGCCTACCTCAGGAAAGAATAAAAATCCCAAATGAACAGCTAAAACTCATAATTAATGAATCTAGAAAAGGAAAAACAAATTAGGCCCAGAGTCAGTAGAAGGAAGGTTATAATAAAGATTAAAGCAGAAATAAATAAAATGGAGAAGAATAAAACAATAGGAAGAATCAATGAAAGCAGGAGCTGGTTTTTCAAGAAAATAAATAAAATAGATAAATCCCTAGCCAGACTTATCAAGAAAAAAAGAGTTTACACACATAAACAGAATCAAATGAGAAAGGAAAAATCACTATGGACACCACAGAAATACAAACAATTATGAAAGAATACTATGAAAAATTATATGGTAAAAAACTGGATAACGTAGAAGAAATGGACAACTTTCCAGAAAAATACAACTTTCCAAGGCTGACCCAGGAAGAAAAGACCAATTACCAGCAAACAAAATGAATTAGTAATCAAAAAACTACCTAAGAACAAAATGCCTGTCCCAGATGGTTTCACTGCTGAATTTTATCAAACATTTAGTGAAGACATAATACCCATCCTCCTTAAAGTTTTCCAAAAAGAGGAAGAGGAGGGAATACTCCCAAACTCATTCTACGAGGCCAAAATCACTCTAATACCAAAACCAGGCAAGACACCACACACAAAAAAATTACAGACCAATATCCCTGATGAATACAGATGCAAAAATACTCAACAAAATATTAGCAAACCAAATTCAAAAATACATCAAAAAGATAATCCATCATGATCATGATCAAGTGGAATTCACCCAGGGATGCAAGGATGGTACAACATTCAAAAATCCATCAACATCATCCACCACATCAACAAAAAGGACAAAAACTACATGATCATTTCCATAGATGCTGAAAAAGCATTCGACAAAATTCAACATCCATTCATGATAAAAACTCTCAGCAAAATGGGTATAGAGGGCAAGTACCTCAACATAATAAAGGCCATATATGACAAACCCACAGCCAGCATTATACTTAACAGTGAGAAGCTGAAAGCTTTTCCTTTAAGATTGGAAACAAGACAAGGATGCCCACCCTCCCTACTGTTATTCAACATAGTTTTAGAGGTCCTAGCCACAGCAATGAGACAACACAAAGAAATACAAGGCATCCAGATAGGTAAGGAAGAAGTCAAACTGTCACTGTTTGCAGATGATGTGATATTGTACATAAAAAACCCTAAAAAATCCACTCCAAAATTACTACATCTAATAACTGAATTCAGTAAAATTGCGGGATACAAAATCAATACACCGAAATCTGTTGCATTCCTATATACTAATGATCAACTAGCAGAAAGAGAAATCAGGAAAAAAATTCCAGTCACAATTGCATCAAAAAGAATAAGATACCTAGGAATAAATCTAACCAAGGAAGTGAAAGACTTATACTCTGAAAACTACAAGACACTCATGAGAGAAATTAAAGAAGATACCAATAAATGGAAACACATCCCATGCTCATGGATAGGAAGAATTAATACTGTCAAAATGGTCATCCTGCCTAAAGGAATCTACAGATTTAACACAATCCCTATCAAAATACCAAAATGAACTAGAGCAAATAGTTCTAAAATTCATATGGAACCACAAAAGACCCCGAATAGTCAAAGCAATCCTGAGAAGGAAGAATAAAGTGGGGGGAATTACTCTCCCTGACTTCAAGCTCTACTACAAAGCCACAGTAATCAAGACAATTTGGTACTGGCACACGAACAGACCCATAGACCAATGGAATAGACTAGAGAGCCCAGATATAAACCCAAGCATATATGGTCAATTAATATATGATAAAGGAGCCATGGATATACAATGGGGAAAAGACAGCCTCTTCAACAGCTGGTGTTGGCAAAACTGGACAGCTACATGTAAGAGAATGAAACTGGACTATTGTCTAACTCCATACACAAAAGTAAACTCAAAATGGATCAAAGACCTCAATGTAAGTCATGAAACCATAAAACTCTTAGAAAAAAATATAGGCAAAAATCTCTTGGACATAAACATGGGCAACTTCTTCATGAACGTATCTCCCAGGCAAGGGAACCAAAAGCAAAAATGAACAAGTGGGACTATATCAAACTAAAAACTTCTGTACAGCAAAGGACACCATCAATAGAACAAAAAGACATCCTACAGTATGGGAGAATATATTCATAAATGACATATCCGATAAGGGGTTGACATTCAAATTATATAAAGGGCTCACGCACCTCAACAAACAAAAAGCAAATAAGCCAGTTAAAAAATGGGCAGAGGATCTGAACAGACACTTCTCTGAAGAAGAAATATAGATGGCCAAGAGGCACATGAAAAGATGCTCCACATTGCTAATCATCAGAGAAATGCAAATTAAAACCACAATGAGATATCACCTCACACCAGTGAGGATGGCCAACATCCAAAACACAAACACAACAAATGTTGGCGAGGATGTGGAGAAAAGGGAACCCTCCTACACTGCTGGTGGGACTGCAAATTAGTCAAACCATTGTGGAAAGCAGTATGGAGGTTCCTCAAAAAACTCAAAATAGAAATACCATTTGACCCAGGAATTCTACTCCTAGGAATTTACCCTAAGAATGCAGCAGCCCAGTTTGAAAAAGACATATGCACCATGTTTATCACAGCACTGTTTACAATAGCCAAGAAATGGAAGCAACCTAAGTGTCCATCAGTAGATGAATGGATAAAGAAGAAGTGGTACATATACACAATGGAATATTATTCAGCCATAAGAAGAAAACAAATTCTACCATTTGCAACAACATGGATGGAGTTAGAGGGTATTATGCTCAGTGAAATAAGCCAGGTGGAGAAAGACAAGTATCAAATTATTTCACTCATCGGTTGAGTATAAGAACAAAGAAAAAACTGAAGGAACAAAACAGCAGCAGACTCATAGAACCCAAGAATGGACTAATAGTTACCGAAGGGAAAGGGTCTGGGGAAGATGGGTGGGAAGGGAGGGATAAGGGGGAAAGGGGGCATTACGATTAGCAGATGTAATGTTGGGGGGGCACGGGGAGGGCTGTACAACTCAGAGAAGACAAGTAGTGATTCTATAGCATCTCCCTACGCTGATAGACAGTGACTGTAATGGGATATGAGGTGGAGACTTGATAATAGGGGGAACCTAGTAACCATAATGTTGCTCATGTAAATTGTACATTAATAATAGAAAAATAAAAAGACTTAAGAACCAAAAACAAAAGGCAGAGGCCAGATTCCCTTTAAAATTTCTTGATTTTCAGAAGTTGTTAGTCATTATGCCCACATCTCTGTATAACCCAGAAGACAGTACCACTAAGGGGAAATAGAGTAAGAGGGATGGTGGACATCCTACTTCTCCTTGAGACCCCATAGATGATATGTTAAGTGTAGCATGTTCTCTGAGACAAAAAGGAAGATGAGTAGGGATTGCTCAGCAAAGAGTCTCTCTCAGGAAGAGAGCTCTGAATGGACGCCCTCTTGCCTGTTGTTTGAACTGATTGCCGGAGGCATAGTCCGTTATGGAAGTGGTGTCTTCCTCTTCGATGTGACTGTTGAGACCCCCTCCTTTTTCTTTGTACTCTGTTCCCCACTGTCTTGAAAGATGATCTTTTACTTAATATTCAAGGTTTTCCCTAAAAATCCTCTCTACAGTAACATTCTATCCTCCTGTTTCAAAGGGAGGGATGACCCGGGACGCCCTTTATTTGTCAGCATCTTACAGTGAGTCAGAACCTTCCGGAAGGATAGAGAGGGAGGCAGAGAAGGAAAACACCCTGCTTTATTTCACCCCTCACTACCAACAACTACTTAAATTCCAAACCCTAAAACCAGTTCTGTTCTTGGTACAGGACTTTTAGGAACCTTTGCTACCTTCTACGTACCATTTTGTTTGGGCTTTCTGTTATCTATGACTGTATTTCTCCAATGCTGATCAGTTGCTTATCACCATTCTGTATATTTCCTCCACTGTATTTGGTGAGACTTCTTCCTTTTTACGTAAAGTCATGTTGACACTTCATCCTTCCCCAATCCTCACTCTGCCAGTTTCCCATTAACTATAGCTATACTGGGTATACATGAAGTGCTCAATAGAGGCTGAGTGAATGAATGAAGTTTGGGATCAGTGCCTGAGTAAATAAATGAGTGACTGAATAAATATCTCCAAAACTGGACAGAATTGACAGAAAGGATATATCAGAGGGTACAGCTCAGGGGAGTTGGGGAAAGCAAAAGAAGAAAGGAGGGGAGGACACCAGAAAAAGGAATTAAAGGAATTGTTATTCTAACCTTTAATCACTTGTTTGTTCTAAGTTAGTTCTTTTTTGGTCATAAACATTTTTGCTGTTTTTTAAATGTAGTGTGAAGATTAAAAATGCATTTGAAATGGAATTTTTCATCTTCTATCAGAGCCCTAGTCTTCCTCAATTTTTTAACTATACAGCAATTCTTATAACATTGTTTTATTAAGCTTACAGATTTTTTCATAGTATGAAAATAAAATGGAGTCATATTAATAGACTTGTAAAAAAAATTGTTCTTACATCTATACATTTAACCCCAAATGGGCTTTATCCAAAATATATAGCTTTTTTTCTGGCCTAGCCAATGTATTATCCAACACACATCAGCTGAAGCAATATGAAACACTTTCTGAATGTCTGTCGATATGATATTAAGTGACTGATGTCAATATTAGTAACATGGCAAAACTAAAGAGGAATCAGACATTCTGAAACACACTAACATATATAACTGGAGATAATGTAAGTTTGAATTATATATGTATGCCATAAATATATTTAAATCTTTAAATGTAAAAAGACTTTTAGCATTTTTAATTTTGTGTCTGGTTTTTTTTCTCATATGTCTTTCCAGACTACTAATAAAATTGCCAGAACTAAACTACCAGGTAAAGGTGAAAGCCTCAATTGACAAGTAAGTTTCTAATTTCATTTTGGAACATGAAAATGTATGAATTTTTTAAAAAGAGGGTTGTCCTTATTTTACAGAATAATTTCAAACTTTTAAGTTTACTTCTCTAACATTACATATCAGTATACTTCAAATATTTGACTTTGAAGTTCAAACATTTCACTGAACTCCAATGAAGACTTACTTAAAATTTTTTCACTATAAAGACCTGAAATGAAATGTTATATACTACCTTCTAAAGCATCATAGAAAGTTTTTACTAGATCTATTAAATAGCTCATTTTAAAGAATCTTCTTGGTTTTACAGGAGTGTTTCAACCCTAAGGTAAGATATTTACTTTAGAATACTTTTGCTGTTCTCATAAATATATTTTACTTGAGACGATGTAAACAGCTAAGATTTCCTCTCCAGCAATAGAAGATTTGTCCTTTGTGGAACTCATGTCAAAGCTATGTCCATTGAAGAATCTTCTAATGGGAATCTCTCAGTAGAATTTCGACATTTGGTAAGTTTGACAGTAAAATTACACAAACTTTTTCATTTTCCTGAAAACAGACATCTTTACTAATAGGCCTTATAATCCAATGTATTTTGTTCTTTAGTGTCTCTTATGTGAGATTAAGGGCCATACTGAGAAATGAAACATGGCATCATTGAAGAATTAAAATTGGTAGAAAGAATACTGAACCTTAACTAAGAAGGTTCAAGTTCTTAAGAATAGTGACATAGTACCTAAGCATATATAGTAATTAGTCAATATATTTTGATGATAATGACAGAGATAATCTATTTTATAATGGGTAGGCATTCCTGATTTCATTTTTTTAAGCTTCGCAGGGAGTAACATTCAATATGTCTGGCTAAAGTCACTTTCATTTGAGGAGGATTGGTTTGGGGAAATGGGGTGTTCCTGGGTGTGACAGTCGCACGGCCATGACATGTCTAGAGAGCTTCTGACCCGGCCTCATCCTGTTACTTCTTGTTTTTACCACTTCCTCTTAACCTAGAGGTCTCTTCCTGCCTTCTTTCTAATTCTTTGCATAGTTCTTAGATTCTCAAAGACCCCACTGCTTTTCTTGCTAGAAACATGTTACTAATACGGCCCATTCACATTAGCAAGTACCTCACCTGAATGTTGGGGCTCCACTGAATTAGCCTCAAAGGTCTACTTTCTAAACATAAAATTTACTTTAACAGAAAGATATCTGCCTATACAAATTTATGCTGGTTCTTGTTTTTTTTTATTTTGTTTCTGTTTGGTCTTCGGTATTTAAGATTACATTTCTTTGTAGCTGAATCCCTCCCGTGTGAGATGCTAAGTAAAGAAAATGTAATGAGGAGTCGCGTATTATGCATCCTTATAACTAGCACTCTTCTTGCTTAGGTTCAGGGCCTGTCTGCAAGGAACTTTCAATAAAGGGCGATGTTTGCTAGTAGGTAAAGCAGTAAGAGGCCCTTAGCTTAGAGATGTCTGTCTTCCAAAAAAGTCATGTGGAAAAGGAAGGGCAAGGAATACCAGAAGGTGATTAGGTCTTTACTCCAGCAGGCATAATATGTAAAATGACAAAACCTTGGGTTTTAGGGTGCTTTTCTAGTTGTAAAGCATTTCATATATGTTATCTTGTGCAGAATAACTTTAATTGCTTTTAATACAAAAGTAAATGTAGAAAATCAAACTTTTAAAAACTAAAAATCATCTGTAATCCTACCACCTTGAGGTAGCACACTATTAACATCCCTATTTTTGGTTTCATTCTTTTTTCTTATGTATGTAAGAAAAAATTTACTCTTTTTTATAAGAAAAAAATATATGTACATATATATATATATTCACTTTTAAGTGGGATTAGATTATCCACACACCATTTCATTTGTTTTCTGCCTCTTTTTCTTCCATAAGAAATCTGTTATCATGAACATTTCTGTGTCAGTAAGTCACTGTGTACTCAACACCGTATCAAAGCTTCCTGTGTCAGGTGACACACTGCCCATCATTTATTTTCCAGGTCCTCTGCGTTAGAGTTGGTTTCACAAGGACTGGAAATCATCACAGCTTAGCTCAGATGACCATTTCCAAGTACAAAGGGGTGTTGAATAGATTCTAAAATATCCCAGCATGATTTCCTCTTTACAAAGGTTGGCAGAAAAACACAGTCTTAATGGTATGCCAAGTTGTTCACTTATCAATGAAAGTTTCCAAAGTGGCATCCCGTGAGGTGAAACGGGAAGCTCTTCTCTGTTGAATCTAGGCAGCTATGTCAGGTTTCCATGAGTCAGAAGACGTCTGGATTACTGTCCTAGAAGTTAAAATTCTGGCTGAGAAAATCCCTACAATAGGTATGACCATCTTGAAGCTTAGCTGATGATGCTTCTCTATCTAAACACTGTTGTTTTCTCTTGTAAAGCAGCCAAAAGAAATGAAGTCCACTGCTGGAAGCAAAGGAAATGAGGTAGGAATTGTTTTCCTCAAGAGAATTTGTCTAGGGAATAATCCTTTAATATTTTATGTCTACAAAGTTCTTGAACTGCCCTTCATATTTTTAATAAAGTCAAATTCATGTTTCTCTGATTACAGATGTAAAGCTTGATAATTCAAGACAGTGTAAGAAATTTTGTTTTAAAAAGGAGAAAATAGAAAACAGCAATAACATTTTGGTTCATATTATTTAAGACCTTTATCTATGCATATATTTGATATATATATATATATATACACACACACACACACACATATATATATATATATATATATATATATATATATACATACACATTGTTTCATAACCTGCTTTTTTTCACATAGCAATATAAGGTGAATAGCTTTCCATAACCTCAAACACTATTGGAGAATATGATATAAAACAGTTACATTGTATTGCATTTTACAGGTGTGCCATGATTTCCTTAGTCCTTCAATATTATAAAACATCTTAAAAAATCACTCATTTTCCGCAGACAATATGTAAGTCTCATAATACATTATGAGAAAAGCAGAGCTGAAAAACGGTCCTGTTACTTTATGGTATCAATTGCCTTTCACTTATATCTAAGCTTTGCATTTTCTTGGACAGATTGATTAAAAGAATAAAAACTGATGCAGTCCAGGTGCTCACAGCTGAGTCAGCAAATGCTAGAGTGGTCAGATCCTAGATTGGAAGTGGCCCTGGTGGTCGTCTGTGTAGTTGGCCTAGATTCTAGGGCATATGTCTGTGTCCTACATATTTGGAATTAGAAAACCTAGGTTTGAGTCCATTCTGACAGTGACTGAAAGTGTGATCTTTGATAAATTATCTGATGGAGGAATATTGCAATTTTTTCCTCTAAGAGCTCAGGGCTGTAATGGCCAACACTGTCTGCTCAGAGATGCTGCATATGTAAGACTATCTCCACAGGGTAGTTATAAAGTGGGAAGGCTTATTTCTGGTGCGGTTGGTATGGGTCCAACCTCCTGGCTTTATAGTCACAGCTCCTCTATGAGAAATCTCTGAATTATCTGGAAGAAAAAAACACTTTGTAAATCCTGCATTCAACTAAAAACAATCTAGCCCACCCCATAAATCACAAAGATCCATCACAACAGGTTTAAGGCCGTATAGTTTCCCTTCCAAGAATTCTTCATTCCCTTAATCATGTCTTGAAGATCATTTGCCCAGTATCACAGTCACACCAAAGATGAGCTGTTGTTCTCCGTGGGTACAACCTTGGCTTTAGGAAAAGCTGTGAACAGGTCTCTACAGCACAGACACCAATGAGCAGAGCTTTTGAATTTAAGGATATTCTAGTAAACCAAGTAAGTAGGAGTTGTTCTTCCCACCTAACACAATGATTCTGTACTTTTCTTAAGTAAAACAAATTGAATGGGAATAAATCTAAATAGCGCAACTCTAAAGTACATTGCCATCTTTATAAATGTAAAATCAAAATCTTTACTGGGATTTCCTTAGAGACAGAAATTGTACATTGTCTTCTACTATAGAAACACCAACCAATATCTTATTAACACTGTCTACCTATATTATTTAAATATACTTCCTTTTATTTTCTGACTAATAACAAAATCATACAGTCATATCAGAATGATTTTCTTTCTTTTTTCCCCCAAATTGGCTGTTATCAGGATAATTTTATTTTACGCTAGTATTGAGCTCCCCCTATTGATAGAATTTTAAAATGACTTCTAGGTACATTTAAAACAGACTTGCATGTTGTTTCATGCGCTACAGGAACAATGGAAAGGCCGTAAAACATATAAAGTGGGCTCAGAAAGATGAACTTAGAAAGCAGGGACTTGGCCAGGCAGCAAAGGTAAACAAATAACAGGAACGAGCAGGGGAAGATCTGGTAAAAGAGTTCATAAAGTCATGGGACTGCGGATTGTAGTAACTAAAATTTCAGGAAAACAGAAGACAGGATATCATAACCCCATTTTTCAATTTCAAATAGTAGCTATTGCTTATCTGTGAGCAACTTCAACAGGATTTCATAACCTGATAATCACTTATTTAACAAATCCTCGTGTGGCACTTACTATATACTGGGCACTGTCTAAAGGCTTCACTGACATTAATTTATGTAATTCTTTGGACAATGCTATGAAGTAGACACTATTAGTGTCATACTTGTTTCAGTTAGGGAAACTGAGGCGCATACATATGAGTCAAGATGCAAACCGTGGCAGTCTGGCTCCCATGTCCATGCTCTTGGTCCCTAAGCCGTGCTGCCTTGAGGATCATGAGCCCTTCCCTGGAAGAAGCCAGCCTATTTGGCACTCCTCTTTGACCCCTTCTCATCATGCCCCCTCCATTTGCCAGAGTTCCTGAGAGGGAGATCTATGCAGGTGTGTGGGTACCATCTCATACTTTCCTTCCTGCTCTGCTGTTATTATCCTCAGTTTACCTGCCAACTCTGAAATCATGTAGCTACCATGCAACACAATCCTTACAAAGTTTAGAAGGAATTTAAAGTAATGCTTCCTCAGAAAACGTTGTTGATCTCTCTCTTACCTCCTGCATGCACTGGTGGGGTAGTGGAAACAGTGCACACACACACACACACACACACACACACACACACACACACGCACACAACTTTGGGTGCCTCTGCCTCTTATTGGCAGTTGACGTTGTGCAAGCTTCATACCCTCACTAACTCCCACTTTCCTTCCCTATAAATAATGGGGAGCACATTAACCTGCACCTCATAGGGTCATTGGGAGGACTAAATGAGATGGTGTGCATGAGTCAGAGTCAACTGGGACATTCTGCGCGGATGTTCCCTGCAACTCTTCCCATCAGCCCTCCAGGCTGCCCCTCTGTAAAGAGCAGGTGTTTACACAGGTGAGGAAATGGCTGTAGGGATGGTGTAGACTGCTGGTCCTTATCCTTCTCTGCCCACTGCCAAAGTGCTCAGCTGGGGACATTTCCTGTCAAGGGCCTCGAGCACATCCCTTTTCTGGCTCCAGGTCCCTGACACCTCAGAGCACCATGTATGTGCTCCCCTTTTAGGAGATTGCATGCCTCAGGGTCCTACCACCACCCCACTGATCTCCACCCGTCTCTGTCTCACACACACACACACACACACACACACAACACACATACACACACTACTACTTTGTGTTCCTTAGTTCTGCTTTTGTGGTTGTGAGACCTTGGACTGGATTGTTATTAAGTGATTGGGAACACCCCAAGATGTCATGGATGATAGTTTCCCTAAGATCGCCATTCCAGACCTCAGAAATGCAGCACCCCATGGCTGGCTGGCTGAGACTGTCCAAGAAGAGATGATCTGTCAGGATGTGCAGGGGCTCCTGGCTGAAGGACTGGGGTAAAGTAGGAAGCTGCCCTAGACCCATACTGAGCCCAGAAGACCCAGAATGACAGAAGAGTCGCCTTAGGAGCCACCTCTGGATTGGGGTTTGGTGAAAGGTGGAGCTCTTGGCCCCCACCCCTGTTTCAGTCAAGATAACATCTCTACTTTATAAATTTACAGATTAAAGCCCAGGTGAGAAATTTCCTTTCAAGAATATATCCCAGGGTTAAAAAACATTTGAAAACCACTGGACTAGACAATCAGTAGTGCTCCTTTGACTAAGATTCTATAACCTGCAAAAGTGCAACATAGGGTAGGGGCTTCACATTTTTTTAAAAATGAACTTAATTTTAAGAATTTGCTTTGGAATATCACAACACCCCTTGAGGAATCTGTAGACATGCTGTCACAAAATCAAGGTTAGCAATTACTGCCTCTTTCTCCCACCTTTGTTCTGTCCTTCGAATAGTCAACCATGCAGAACAATTCCCTCACCTACTAAGTGGCCAAACTTTGAGGGTATCAGTCTGTCCCTGCAAAATGAACATTCCCAGAAAGCAACCTTTCCCTGAGGTCCTTATCTGGCAGAAAGCCGGCTAGAGGGTGAATGTTAAGATGGGGAAACTGAACAGGGAAGCTGGAACTACAGTCTCTCCAGTTTGCTCTTTGTCAGTGGGCTTTAAGTGATGAATGACAGCCTTAGCCCCACACTGAGGTGTTAGGTAATTTTGTTTATGTGGTGGAAAGTCATGAAGCACAAGCTATTAGTAAAGCCTGGGTGGCTTGAGTTTCATTTAATAAAATAGCCAAACAGATGTTCTTTCAAGGTTCAGCGTTCTCAAACACAGGTACGCTGCTCACACGCCAGCTAACCCAAGCATTTTCACAGGAAGCTGATTCCTTCTGAACTAATGTAAGTAGTCACAATGCTTTTTTAAAGAGAGACATTGGGACAACCAAAAATGTGGACTTTTATGCAACCCTCTTCACACTGTCCCCTTGTTTTATGGGCTGAGAATTAATTGCTATGTTGTATTCATTTCCTGTGATCTGTGACTGAGATCTATGTCTTCATGTGATTGTACCATTATTTTCCCTTCATCATTGTTGCTTAGACTTCCCCAGGGTCTAGCACATGATTGGTGCTCAATAAATATTCATCAGCAAATGGATTATTATCATTGTTTTCTATTCCATATAGCTTTCCATGTACAACATTATCATAGATTATGGCTTGTTAAGAGGTGGGGAAGAAATTTAGATGAGAAGCATTCTTACCCCAGTTCATGTTTTCTCAGCAGAGGTTCCTATTTGTTAACATAGTCTAGGTTTCCAGGGTGTACTATGAGGCACCAAGCACAGGAAACACAAAAGAATATGCTGGCAGCTATACTTACCTTTCATTAGGTTGTGTATTTTTTCCCAGGTGGAGCTCTGATCAAGTTTTTCAACCAGATTTCCAGTTTCCTAGCAGGTTATCCAATGGGTACTTTTCTTCAGAAGTACAATACAGTCGACCCAGTTATAATATTCAGTGCCATAAAATATAAATATCATAAATATGAGTATTTTAAATTCATACTCAGCTCAGATTAAAATGGCTTTTAATAAAGACAATAATGGTGCTTCTTACCTATGATAGTTGCCCAATTTTTAAGAAATGGACCCTATGAATGTGAAACTGAGTAATGTTCATGGCTTGGACTACACAGATAAAATAATAAAGCCTATGACTGATGGCCAGGCAAGCTTTGCAAATGAATGATGCTTCCTTTTGTCAGAGCTACTTTCCTCCAGTCATGTGTATTGTATGTCAGCTTTCTTGCTGAATTTCCTTCTAAATGTGCTTCACAATGGTGTCAGGGGTTTTAAGTAAACGTTAGAAATGAGTTTGACTCACTCAGGAAACCTCTGACCGTCCACATTGCAGTTTAGTAAAGTAATATCTAAAGCATGAAGTCTTTTTCCAAAGTTAAGTGGACAGTCCTGCGTAGCTTTGTTCTGTCTGTGGAGCCCTGGTTTCTCATACTTGGATGGTGGACATACAGTTACCATAACCCAATGATCTGAGGAAGCTATGCATAATAACTGATATTATCATATGTACATTTAATCATGTAAATTAAACTAAACTATAGAGGATAGAATGGGGGAGGAATGGGACCTCATCCTTAAAAAGGCCCCCTTTGGCTATCCTCCAGCTATGGCCCTCCCTGCAGAGAAAGATGTCCGTGGAGTGAAGGTAATGTGCTCACCCAGAGCTCCAAGCACAGTTGGCACCATCAGTGCTGACATTTCTAGGCCCAGGAGGCCTACGAGCCACCCTAGTCATGGGAGGCCCATCACAGTGGTGAGTGGGCAACGGTGCACAATGGCCATGCTCTCCCCAGGCCGCTATGCTCCAGTGGGACTTCAAGGAGTTAAAACCTGGCCAGCTAGGTCATGTGAAAGCTTCGATATCAAGACAAGAGGCTACACCATATTTTAACAGTTTGTTAACTTGACTTAGAGTGGTTAAATATTTAGACATACGGTATGTGGGTCTCCCATCTGTGCACTTGCCTCAGGCCTCTCAAATGTTCTGCACAGGCTCGTATCATCCTGTCTGCTCGAGAATGTGAGAGACACTCATTAGTGAACACAGAATTGTGGATTCTTCCTTTGTCTCCATGCTTTGCATAGTGTGAGCACCCTACAGGGTAGTGACATTTTCCTACTGTTTAAAAAATGTGTTATTCGCTCAACTTGGTGCCTAAACATAAACTGACCATTTCATCTAATGCTCAACCCAAGATACAGCAATTTGTTTATTTTAACACAGGGGTTAGAGGCTGGGGCAGATCGGCTGTTTGGTGTATTGGATGTGCTGGGAGTAATTATTAGGGGTAGGCTAAGGGATTTTTAAGCAAAATTTTCATTAATGTAACTTTCTACTAACCCGGTTAGAAGCAACCCCACTCTGAATCTAACTGCTCATAGACAACGTAAGGAATGGAAACGATCTAACCTAATGGAGAGAGGAGTATTTAATTCTTTACTTCCTTCTCAGTCACAAATCCTAAGTTTAATATGCCTCAATATCAATAAATTCTTCGTTATGTCATTGTTATTCGTATCATCATATTAGAGCTACTTTTATTATTTGAAATTTAGCACAAATAGATTAACTTGTTATTAACACATATTCAATATTAGATCTCCCTTTCTCCCAAAGCTGACTACCACACCGAACCCCATCCTAACTTTTCAAGTCTAAGTAATTCCACCTCTGTCCACATGTTCCCACGGGCTTGCTTTTTAAATTGTTTAAGCTTTCCATACCATTTCCACATGTTCCACATCCCCTTTAAGACTAAACAAAATGTGTCTAAACCACACTGAGAATAATTGTCTCACAAATGTCAGTTGGAGTTCTTGTTAAAATACAGAATCTGATTCGGTGGGGATTAGGCCGGAGATCCCATTTCTCTAGCAAGATTTTAGGTGATGGGAAGACTGCTGCTCCTGGGCACCAGCAAGGTGCAATAAGGTTTCATCAGGGAAAAGTGGCAATTTCTATCACATTTCTCTCCACTTCAAGCATATTCCCCAAAGGTGATCATTTTTTGAGCTATAAATATCATGCTAATATCATACTAATATTTCTTGATTTTTTTATACATTTGACTCCTGAATTTCTTCTATAAATGATTTTAGCTATGGTCTCTTATACCAGCTCTCTCTATATATAAATTTCTCCCCATCTTCACAATATCATTATATAATATATTCTGGTTTAGTCAATATATTCAGTGTTGACCTTACTATGAGTGTCTAAAAAATGTTAACAGCTGAGCCATGTAACATAGTATGATTCTATTTCCATTCTAGTATTTCTTTTAATTTTCCCTGGATTTATTAGTTGCATTTTTTTATTTGATCAATTTATTTTATGTACCTGTTACTAATGTAGCCCCAGACTTTCCTGTGGAACTTGAAAACTGCTTGCAATATGGTCAAACAGGTCATTTTGTTATTTCTGTCTTTTTCTTTTTTTCCTTGGCAACATACCTCTGGAAACCCTCTCTCTCTTGCTACAATCTTGACTGGATGCCCTTCTGATTCTGTTGCATGATGTGTTGTTGTTGTTTTTTTAAACTTCCTTCATTATCGTCCTAGGAAGTGCATCTTTTACTTTACTAGCTATCCAAAGTGATTGTACATTTCCCATCAGCAGTATGTAAGCGTTAACACTGGGTTATGCTTTTGATGTTTCCTCTGCCCCATTTTCTCTATTCTCTTCCTAGAATTTGTTTGTTTCTGGAGTTTGTGAATTAGTTCTTTATTTGTTACCTTTTCTAGCCTACTTTTTATTTCTTTGCTTTTTTGGTCTGTTTTATTTTCTGGGACATTTCCTCCACTGACTTCTCTATTTCACTTACTTTTAATTGTTCATTATTATTTTCTGAATATTCTTTTTGATAACATCTTACTCTTGTTTCACTGATATATTTATGATACCTATAAGGATATTAATAAAGTTTTTAAACATCTTTAAGAACTTATTAATGAACTATATATGTGTGTGTGTATGTGTATATATACAAATATATACAAAAGTAGAGAAATACAATGAACTTTCACTTATACATCACCAAACTTCAACAATCATTAACATCTTATTTCATCTGTTTTCTCCCTATACACACACACTGGGTCTGGAATATTTAAATTCCAGGTAGTGTAGCATTTTACTTATTGATACTTTGGTAGGTATCTCTTATCTAGAAAATAAGTCGTTTTTAGAAACCTAACCACAATACACTTATTACAAAAAAAAATGCTTAAAATCTTTCCCTATTAAAACTCCATTGTTCAAATTTCTCCACTGCCTCAAAAAAGATCTTTTTCCAGTTGGTTTGTGCAAATCAGTATCCAGGCACTGCTACCCATTCTGATTAGTTGATTTTTGCTCCCTTCCCAAGTCACTTATTTGCTGAGCTGATGTATAAAACTGAACCTGATACATGTTTTTTTAACTATAGTTTTTTCAACTCTTCCTTTATGCATTCTCTTTTTTTAAGTTGTTGATTTTTGTATCAGTATTTCATGTGAGAAGGCTCGTCAAGTGTGTGATGAACACTAGCTTGCTATTTATCAAGAAAGGCACTAAAACACTGGAAGTTCTGTGCACATGGGGGGAATTGTAGACGTCAGGGTGACTGTTAGGACCTGGCTGTCTCACGGTGGGGGTGGGGGGCAAGGCAGTGTAAGTTGTCTCCTTTGATCTGGCCCACTTCCTAGATGCCTTTCTTGAAGATGTCAGACAGAGAAAGGGGCATGGGCTTCCCCAGGGGCTACCGGATCTTCGTCTCTGCAGCACATCTCCTCACCCTGCACTCAGCATGGCCTTGTATCCAAAATACAGAGAGCTTCTCTAGCTCCTCTGACTCATCTGCTCCAGAGAGTGAACATTCTGTCCCCTGCCAGGGCTGGGAGGTGTGGGGACCTCACTGCATGTGCTAGGGCCCGTAACTGCTTCTCCATAACTGTTCAGCCTTCCTCACTCACCAGTCGCGAGGGGCTCAATGCTTCCACCCGTGCTTCTGACACACACTGCCACTTATTGTCACCCTCAATCCGCACTCCCCCCACTCACTCAGAGATCTAGATGGCATTTTTTTTTATTGGAAAGTAAACAAAACACCAGCTGTTAGTATATTGAACTTTCTGGGAGGACAGGGGAAAATATGTTTTCCACCTTGCACATTTAACCAGAAGGAAATCTTGCTGTCTTTTCAAACAAATTCATTATGACATTGACTTATTTCTGTTATATCTACACATATATGGCTTGCTTTTATTAATAGTTGATAAGTCAAAAGGACTAATTTATGAAAATTAAAAATAAAGAATCATTTGTTTGAATTTCAACTATGAAAATATGTTATAATTTTAAAAGCCAGAAATTACATTGTTTTGGAAAGTTAATCATTCTGTTTGTGGAAATGAAGATTTCTCAAACTCTCTGTATACTCTAAAAATAACTTTTTTAAATAAGAGGGAATGTTCCTTAATAGGGAATTTTGGGGGGAACTTACTTTAAGAATTTATTTAAATTTTATGGAAGCAGGCCTAATAATAGGTAGCAAGTATGTGTTTGGAAGATAACAATTTATTTCTTCCTCCTGTAGGGCTGTCACATGGTGACTGAAGAGCTTCATTCAATAACCTTTGAGACACAGATCTGCCTCTATGGCCTGACCATAGATTTGGAGGTAGGTTTTACAAGAAACGTTTACTATTCACATTTTCAGGAATTGGTCAGCGCTAGTGACTTTTGGTGACCTCAGTTCTGTTATATCTACACATATATGGCTTGCTTTTCTTAATAGTTGGTAAGTAAAAAGGACTAATTTCCAACAATTAAAAATAGTGTTTTGTTTGAATTTCAACTATAAAAACATGCTGGAATTTTAAGAGCATTCGAGAAGCCTTGTCAAAAGTTCAGTCTTTTCTAGGTTTTAGTACATCCCTATTCATTATTTTTTGTTTTAATTTAGAAAATCAATAGGTCACTTATTCACTAGTTGATCAACATATACTGTTCTGGGTTAAATATAAATGATAAAATACATGGGCATCATGAATTCAATATATATTGAATAATTTGTCACACAGGTTGTATATATGTACATATGTTTGTTTTCTGGGATTTCCTGAGTCATGGATACTGAGTAAAAAACCTAAAGAGAAATAAATATCCTTAAACCATATCACATAGTGATATATTTTCAAACATTTAACTTGTACATAAAAATCCCTCAGAAGGAAGGTTTTCCTAATGTCATGAGCAAGGGCAAATGATAGGATTGTTAACAATACATTGTTTTGATCCTCTTGTAACAGTCACCATTGACCTCAGAGAAGGAATAAGGAAACTTTGGCAATCAAACTGAACATGACTGCCTAGGAGCTCCTAAAGGCAGGACGTCAGGCCTCTTCATTACCAATGCCTAGCACAATGCCCGGTGCGCAGTGGGTGCTCAACATTCGTTGAACAAATGAATGAATGAGTCCATGAATGAACAAACACAAATTTACACGCCCTGCATATGATCCCATGTGTGGGATATATTGTCTTAGAGTTCTGCCTTTGCTTTTTTATCCTAGTGAATGTAAACCTATAAAAATCTCCCACAGATTCCTTCCTCCTTTCATTCTCCTTAACTTCTGTTTCCATGAGCTATTAAGTTCCTCTACTGGATATTTTACAATCTATAGCAATCTAACCGCTGTTATTGGGAAGGGACTAATAAGTTGATTAGTTTCCCAGACTAGTTAGTGAAAAGCCTGTTTATTCTATTAAGTTGAAAAATACCATACCAATAGTACTAAGCTGAGTTCTACAACAGACCAGGCAGCTCTGTCACCCATAATGCTTTGTATTCCAAAATTGCAGCCTCTCCATATTTTACAAGTAAAATTCCCATGTCTAGTACTGACATTAATTAGATATCAGATCATGATTTGAATACACTGATCCAATCCAGAGGTGAGTTGAAAATTAGATTCTTTAATGTAACCTATACAGGGACAATTGCTAAATCAATACAAGCTCTAATTAGTTGCATTTTAGGCAGCATGTAATATAAGAAAGTATGAATATTTACACAGCATCAGGGAAGATACTGGAGAAGCTGACTGACCAAGCACTCTAAAAGGATTCCTCTTTGTATAACTTCTTTCCTTCCTAAACTGATTCATATACGCTCAGAAAGTTCCAGTGCCCTTCACAAGTCATTTTAGTGGCCGAGGCAGGGTAGACGTCTGTATTGGAGGAGTGGGGTTGGCTTGAGATGGCCCTTTTAGGGGAGGGGATCAAGTGTAAAATCAATGCAAGGTGCAACTACCTGTAATAACTATGCTTTTTCTTTTTTAAACCAGACCAGTTCATTACCTGTGGTGATGATTTCCAATGTCAGTCAGTTGCCTAATGCTTGGGCATCCATCATTTGGTACAATGTGTCAACCAGTGACTGCCAGGTAGAGGTTCTTCCTATTTCTCTTCCTTTAATTCTACGATTTGTTTTATTGTCAACAAAACCCATCTGCTTGTATGTGTGTGTATGAATTTTAGCATATCTTTATGGGTTGTTTTATTCCAGAACTATAATATATTTAGTTGTGTGATTTCTCTCACACATTTAAAGTAAGTAATATGTCCTGATGTACTTGGACCCTGAGAAAGTTCTGGCTAGCAAAAGTGACAGACAGGTATTTGTTACTCCTGAGGGTCTGGTCAGCTCCCAGCTATGTGCATCACAAAGATTTCTAGGAACGTTCCATGGCTCTGGACTCCTGTGGGGACCAGAATCTGGTTCTGACTGCTGTTTACCTCAACCACTTCTGACCATGCTTTTTCCACACAGGCTCTTCTACAAAGGTAGAGAATTGGTTTCCAAAGAAGTGACTAAGATATTCATCACTTTTGCCTAACTACACTCTATATGAAGTTTCAAGTTGATCATAGATTTAATCCATTCTAGGCTTATGTTGGGCTTTTAATGCCATCTGGTGGTTATTTGAGATATTGATCAGAAACTGGTCTCAAGTTACAAAGCAAGCAGAAAATAGGTGCTCTTCTTGAGTGACAACCAGGGAAGGGAGGGGCAAAAAAGATGAGTCAGCATGACCTCTTGTTCCTTCTTACAAAACCTCAGTGTGTTGTCCTGGTAACGTCAAGGTCTGGAGAAAATAGGTCAGATGTAAATAACATTTCTTCTTAATGCAAATGTTCCCATAGAGGGTAAGAATTCTTTTGCCTTAGGTCCTTGCAATAAGAACTGACATAATGAGTCAGCTCAAAGTTCCTTTTGCCTTTTATTTTTAATGTGCCTAATAAGGAAACAACATAGAAAATGACTCAGCCCTATTCCTTCTCATCCTTGCCCTGATATCTGAGACAGATTAACTGCAGAGAGGAAGGCTACACAAAGTACACTGTGTCTCACTTCCTCTTAGCCTGCAGGGAGAACAGAACTCACTAGGGAAGTCACCTGGTCTCTAAAGCCAAGAACAGCCAGCACTCCTGAGAGTACATGTTATTCCCCCTTAGGAGCCACACATGTTCTGAGCTTTTCATTCAACTCCAGGATGTAGGAGGGAAGCTGGGATGCTTTTCCGCCTCCACCCTCAGAGCATAGTGCTGCTGCACTTGGCCTTCGTTGGCATCTTTTCTTCTGTGAGAAAGCCGCCGATGTCCCAGTAACCATCCCAGATTCTGCTCTGCTCTGGAAATGTAGATGATGTACAGCTCCTAAAACACGGATGCACAGCCTACTCACAGAGTCCACCATGACAACCAACTCTGGTTCCCCTTCTATTTTGCTTCAGAACCTAATCTCCTAGACCTTGATTATATTTCTGTGCTTTTTGGTCATTTATCTAGGCACAATTCTCTGACTCAAGGAAAACTTCCTCTCTAGAAATTCTCTTTTTATTCCTTCTTTTCCTATCTCCCACTCCTTATTGGATGCAGTGTCCTCTTTTATCCCACCTTCTGAAATCTCTTGAATTGGTTCCTTTATTTGCTGCCCAGCTTAGTTCAAGTTCACTAAAGTCCTTTTCCCCAGATGGCACTAGATTTCTCAATTCTTCCTCTCCTTCTCTTCTCAGAACAACTTTCTTGGCTTTCACACCTTTGGCTTCCCAGCAGTCTGAGATGAAGTCTTCTGTTCCGTTATTGTTGACCCAGTTTCTGGTACAAACACTCCTGTTTGCAGCTGGTCATATAGAAGATTCTCTCATCTAGAAAAAATAAGGAAAGGGTACTGTGCTATCCATAAAGCAGGAGTCCCAGGGTACTTGTGAATTCATACTGTAGGGTCACCTTCCCTCATCTGGAACATCACTGCTTTTGTGTTTTGTATTGTTTTGTCTGGTCAAGGCACCAACTCATGCCAGCCCATGATAAAGCAAATAACATGATAAAGGTTTTGTTTACGATTAATATTATTTCAGAAAAGAGTATCTGTCTGATTATTTGTTGGACATTGTTAAGGACTTGTATGAGTTGACTGACGACAGTCCATTGTCCCGGGAGAGTTAGAGATGTCCAATGATTCTTTTAAGGATGACATGGAGCCACATATTATATTAGATTCATGGAACTAGGACTTCTTTAGGAAAAGAGAAAGTCAGTTTTAATTAAAAAGCACAACAGAGATGAAACAGTATTCTATATTATTAACTTAGGTTGGCCTAAAAAGTTTAAATCCAGAATCCTATAAATGAATTACAGCATGTTCAGTGTGGCTAATAAAAAGAATCATTATTACAACTCCATTTCAGAACTTGGTTTTCTTTAATAATCCTCCATCTGCCACTCTGAGTCAACTCCTGGAAGTGATGAGCTGGCAGTTTTCATCATATGTCGGCCGAGGCCTTAACTCAGATCAACTAAATATGCTGGCAGAGAAGCTAACAGGTGAGAGCTGATGCATACTTAGGACTTGCCTTTGGCTTTGGTGCTTGATTGCTTTAAAGAACCAGGGTGATATTACTGTTATTAATAGTAATGATCATCACAATTTATTGAGTGCCTGCTCTATTGCCAGGTACAAAGCTAAATGCTGTATTATCTTTCTCACAAAAATTCTTTCAAGGAGAATAGTGAAGATAACTCATTATTCTCTCCATTTTATAGGTGAGTGTACTTAGATGCTAAGGCTGTGACTTGCCTTGTGGGCATGCTAGCACTTAGTAAGGCCAAAATGTAGGCCAGGCCTGTCCAGTTCTAACGCCCCTTCCTTTCATTCCACACTCCAGTCTTCAGTGTGTTCTTGGGCCATTTCCATTGAGTGATGTGAAGACTTAATGGTGCCTTGAGCTTTCCTATTAATATCACAATGGTTATTAACCAACTGGAAAATAGCTGATTCCAGGACCTGAAAATTTAATAGAAATTAAAAACCACCAGCTAATACCTTAAGTCTTCATATCAAGAATATTTCAGTTTTGACCAATATTTCTAGTTTTAAAATTAAAGTTATTGGTACTCCATGTAGTGACCACAGCTTTTTCTAAAAGAATTTTAAAAGATATCTGTATTTTGACAAGTCTGAGGTGAATACATTTAGTATCAAAAAAGAGTTAAAATTGTATTTGCATACACTTCTAGTTAAAGTAGGGCCCAAGATGCCTTTGAGAAGTCATGGAATTGTGTGTCAAATGTTTAAGTTTGACTTAGAAGGAATGCTGGCTTGCCGATTGCACCTACTATCTCTTCAGTAGGTATTTAAATAAGTCAGGGATTTGGAAATTACTATAAAATATATTTAATGTAAATATCCTTTTTGAGCCTTACTTAATTCATAAACCATAATACTAATAGCAGGCATTCAATAAATACAAATCAGTGAATAAAAATTTTAAATATGTCATATGGATAGCAGCCATATCCTTTCAGATCTTTACCAAAGTATTTTATAATTTCCTTAAAATTTAGACAGAAACTCCTGTATCCTTTCACTATCCTGGATCAACAGTAAATGACTGCTTATTGCCTAATGGAGCTCTAGCCCATTCTTTTCATGGTAGTAGTCAAGACTACTAGTAACCTGGCTACATTGAACTTATACAAATTTATTTTGTAATGTTTATCCACCAACATTAGGCTGCTCTTACTATCTCCTATATAAGCCATGTTCATGTCCACCAATGCCTTATCCTCCATTATTCTTGCTACTAGAGTGGCTTCCTCCTCTGACAATTTTTATCCTATCCGTTCATGACAATTTATATCCTATCCTTTCATCTATTCATTTATATCAAAGGCCTGGTCCTAGACACGCTCCCACTTCCTAAAGCTATCTTTAGCTCTTCCACTGAAAA
Organism: Smutsia gigantea; assembly: GCA_032199065.1. Classification (NCBI taxonomy): domain Eukaryota; kingdom Metazoa; phylum Chordata; class Mammalia; order Pholidota; family Manidae; genus Smutsia; species Smutsia gigantea. Next base: position 16,139 of record JAVSCE010015765.1, on the reverse strand, counting down.
AATTCTTTCCTAAGTAATAAATTTCATATCATATTTTTACTGTTCCTAGCATTAAGTACACTGTAAACCATAGCAGGTTTAAGAAATGCTTAAAAGGAATGGGGGGGATCTAAATTGGGCACCAATTTAATTTTGTTTAATTAAATCGTTAACTAATTATTTAATTAAAACCTCATTCTTTTCATTTAGTCCAGTCTAGCTACAGCGATGGTTATCTCACCTGGGCCAAGTTCTGCAAGGTAAAAACAGGGGAGTGGGAATATCACTTATGTAACCAAAAACATTTTTTAAAATAATGCTCCTTTGTAAACCTCCATATCAAAACCTGACATTTTGAGGATTTCCTGGATAAGGTTATTTTTAAAAGAAACTTTGAAGTATTATCTCACAGGAAATTATTCCATTTAAAAAAGGAATTTGAATTATTATAGCAATATTACAATTGAAATAGTCACTGTCCTAACATGTTCGTTTATTCCAATAGGAACATTTACCTGGTAAATCATTTACCTTTTGGACGTGGCTTGAAGCAATATTAGATCTAATTAAGAAACACATTCTTCCCCTTTGGATTGATGGGTGAGTTTTCTGTATGCATTCATTAGGTTCTTACTTTATGCTGCTAGTTTTTTTCCTTTCTTTTCTTTTTAAGCATGTTTAGTGTCATGGGGTGGGGACAGAAATAGTTGCAGTCTCTGATTTTATCTTCATAGAGTATTGATATTTACTTTAGTCTGTATAAGAGCATTTCAGGCTCCGCTGAATTCGGATTGTACACAAAACAAATTCTGTTTTTTGTGAATGAAGTAAATGCAATGGAATAAATTACAGTCTTTGATAAAATTACACATTGTTCTATTTTTAGGTATGTCATGGGCTTTGTTAGCAAAGAGAAGGAAAGGCTCTTGCTAAAGGATAAAATGCCCGGAACCTTTTTGTTAAGATTCAGTGAAAGCCACCTTGGAGGAATAACTTTCACCTGGGTGGACCACTCTGAAAATGGTATGTGCTCACTGTTGTTTATTCGTGTGAATTTGTGCTGAGTTTGGTGTTTGGCATCTCAGTTTTCGAAAGTGTGTGGCTTGTTGTTCTATTTTTCATATGTTTTCAGTGGGTTTTAATTTAGCTGTTACAGTTGTCTCAGGAGAGGGTGCCAGGAACTTCTCACAGCCTGTGTGGGCATCCTCTATCTCATGGCAATCTGTACTGTTCACACTGGAGAAAAGGGCTGGCATTATTTTATAACCAGTGACATGAACATAATGTGGACAGGAAGAATGGCCACAAAGAATGCCTGCAGGAACCTGAATATCCCCTACCCTCACCCACCCCTCCCTGCTTTTCTAGGAGAAGTGAGATTCCACTCTGTGGAACCCTACAATAAAGGCCGGTTGTCTGCTCTGCCATTCGCTGACATCCTTAGAGACTACAAAGTTATTATGGCTGAAAACGTTCCTGAAAACCCTCTGAAGTACCTATATCCTGACATTCCCAAAGACAAAGCCTTCGGTAAACACTACAGCTCCCAGCCATGTGAAGGTTAGGTTCTTCCTGTTGGCTTTTTTTGCTTAAGCTTTTTGGAAAATAACCTCATATTGGAGTAAAGTAAATGAAGCTCCTCTTTTACTTTGATGCTTATAAACTCTAAGGGGTGTGTGGAGATCAAAGCCTTAGAAATGAAGTGGTGTGTCAACAGCTCTGGAAAAGGGACAGCTGGGGATGGCCAGTTCTAGAGAGCAGTTAGTAATCAGCAGCTGAAAGCAGACTGCACCATGGCCAGGGAGCCTCTGACAGCCACAAGAAGAGTTTTGGATTTCTCCTTCCCAAAATAGGAGGGTGCTGACTTCACTTCTGTGACTGGAGGAGAGGAAAAGGAAGAGGAGGTAATGATGAGAAAGCTGTTAGAAGTCTATTTTTTGCAAAAGAAGCCCTGCATTTATAATGCAAGAGTACTGTGGCAATCTGTATGGCCCACGATGCACAAAACGGCTGGCATGGTTTTACCACCAGTGACATGAAGATAATGTGGGCAGGAAGAATGGCCACAGGGAAGGAACTGGAAAGGCCTCATGGAGGGGACAAGGAGAGTCCCCCACCTCCTAGCCTACCAGTAACAAGTCTTGACATGCCTGCCTTTCCTGGTTATATCCTAAGGCCTTAAAATAATACCTGGCCAAAACAGGTATTTAGTAAATATTCATTGAATATATGAAAGAATACTAAAGAAATTAGCTATAGAATTGTAATATGAGTTTACCATTCTCTTTCTTTAGTGAAAGTACATACAACCCACTAACATGTTCATCTACAGCAACTAACTCTATGAACATCATCTTCTAGAATATCCTGCAAAAATTGTCACTCACAGATGGTGACCAGTTGCCACCCTACTGAGTCACTTAAATCCCCTATAAGGCCATCCTTACAATTAAATTTAAACATAACATAGAACACAAGTAATATAACTGACTCCCATTTTTTTCACACATTTTAGAGACATTAATATGTAAAGTCAGATAGGGCCTGACAAGAGATTTGTTTTTCTCTTCTTGCACATTTTATGCTCACCTAAAATACTATTGCACCAATTCAACTAAAAATTTTTATGAATCACTTAACAATTGTATTGTCACCCTTTTAGCATTACTTATGTTTTGCTAGACTTTTTTCTAATTTTACCACTAATTTGGTAACTTTTTTTCCCAATATTGTGCCTTTCTTTTCCAGTTTCAAGACCAACAGAAAGGGGAGACAAAGGTTATGTTCCTTCTGTTTTTATCCCCATTTCAACAATGTAAGTAATCTCAGCCACATGTAAGACAAGATATTTGTTACTGGATTTATAAGAAAGAAAATACTTTCCTAGAGGGTATTTAAGGGTAGAGCAGAGTACACAGAACTGGGAAATAAAGGATTTTAATACTCAGTGTCCCATTTCCTTCAATACATAAAGCTAGTCTTCAGAATGCACCAGTCTATCATGACTGGAATTAGAAAGCTGCCCTTTAAATGCCATATATTCTCCATAGTAGGCTGAATGCTCTGATTTCAAATGATGAATTAGGCCTCTCAGTGTCACAAATTGATGAAACCCTAGAAATGAGCTCCTGACACTATGTCCCCACAGGCTATTATTTTTTTAATCCTTTTCAATAATTTACCTTGTTATCTCTTTAAGCCGAAGTGATTCAACTGAGCCACATTCTCCATCAGACCTTCTACCTATGTCTCCAAGTGTATATGCAGTGCTGAGAGAAAACCTGAGTCCCGCCACCATTGAAACTGCAGTATGTTCCCTTTCTTTTCCATTGCTGGTCAGGGGCATGTCTAATGAAGCGAAGGAGGTATGTGAATCCAAGGGATTGAAGTTCTGCTGGGCTGTGAGGAACACATTTATCAGCATAAATCCGTGAGCATAACACAGAGGGCCATCTGTTCGATCCTGTGTTGCCGTTATAACAGGCCCTGAAAGCAGACACCTTCGCTTACTTGCACTGCTCTAGGTTCTTCCATCAAAGCCACCAAAGGACAAAATATTCCCGTATCTCACTCAAATACACTTCTTCCTCCCTACTTCCAACACTGACTGCACCACTTTAGCAGGCAACATATGTATTAGTCAATATTTGTAAACTTAATTTAATATTTATTTTAGCTACTCAAGCACCACAAATTCCAATTTCTCTTGCATAATTTTTCCTTGTGCTATTAGTCCCATCTCAGGAGCTTCCTCAGTATATGAGTGACAGTCAAGAGCAGCATGATAATACTCTTCTGAGAACTGGGTCATGATCTAAATGCTGCAACATGATTTAGGATGCATTCTGTTTATTATTACTGCCCAATACCGTCATGCAGTTCAAACCCCCAATTTACATAAGGATGAACATATACCAGACTAGTAGAATCTTGGAGCACCCTGAGCCCCTACAACTTTGTATCTGGTGTGGGGGAGGAAAGATTTCCTCTGCCCTTCAAGAGTCAAACTGCATGAGACAAATTAACAAGAGAAAATAAAATTTAATTACAAACCTGTGGGGGCTCCCTAAGAATATGAGGCCCACAAGCAGTCAGGCAAGTGAGGCTTATATACCATTCTGAGCAAAGGAGAAGGGGGTAAGGGTCTGGGACTTCAAAGGAAGAAAGAGGAAAAAGAGTAAATGTTTGGTAAACAAATGTTTGCTGACACAGAAACAATGCAATACAGAGAGGAAAGAGATCTGCTAAATTGCTCCCTGTCTACAGCCCTAGTTCACCTTATGCTATAGTTATCTATGGCGCTAGCTCCCTTCCTGGAGCAGGTCCTCTATCCAAATTCTTTTAGGCAGTCGGGGGGAGGTCAAAGTTTCTTCCTAAGCCTTCTGTGTCTTCAAAATAATCAGCCTGGAATAAGTCACATGCCAAAGAGACACATTTTGGGGCAGTACATTTTACTATAAATCAAGTGGTTTTTAGTCCTTTTCTTGAAAATCTCCAGGGATGGAAAGTCTATACTTTCCCTTAACAGCTATTCTAATGTAAGTTGTCCTTAAATCATTCAGTTATAAAAAAAAATTTTTGTGACATCTTGTACCCATTTCTGCACTGTGTTTTTGTGGGATGAACAGGCCTTCTTAAAACAGTTTCCATCCACTGAAAAGATGTCTTTTATTTTAGACTGATCAACCTCAATTACTTTTGTGAATACTTAAGAAATTAATTGGTAGATTATGTAGTATTTGGTAGACAAGAGGATGTTCACTTAAGAAATACGTATTTGCAAAACAATAGTTTCCTCAAAGGTCATTTTCATTTCTCAATTTTAGATGAAGTCTCCATATTCTGCTGAATGACAGATGAACTTCTGACGCTCAAAAGAAGGAAGCAAATGAAAACATTCAAAGACTGAAATATGCTAACAATCACATCTTATTTCTTCAGCTTTAGATGTACCAGTTCCCAGGAAATGGTTGACATCTGAAGCCCTCCACTCACTGGCATGGCACCCCCAGTTGGAGTGTTGTTATTGAAATGCTAAAATCAAAACTTCAGATAAACTTTCAAGATAAGACACTTTAAGAAAACCAGTGTTAATATAATATTAACAAAAGGCCCCTTTGTATGTGTTTGTTTCATTTCCTGTTTTGTTTCTCACATGTTATGATTTTGGCTCTAAAGGTTGAAATGTGTTAAAATTTCAGAATAAGGTCAAGGCCAAGAATAAGAAAGTCACACCTACATTACTCAAAAACCAGTAGGAAGGCCTGAAGGAAAAGCCCGATAAGTCGAGTCCTGAGCTCTGGCAAGTTAAGAGTCATCACACTAGGTGCAAGATGGAGGTAATGAAGGAGCAATTCCCAGGTGTCCCGTGGTGCATTAAGAATCCTCTTGATGGCTGTATCCACATTGTCCCAGCATCAGGTTCACAGCTGTGGCTGCCACTGCCAGGGACACTTCTGCTATTACCGGGAGGGGACCAGAGTTAAACTGCACTGAGAGCAGACACATGGGTAAAAACCTCATGCCAACAGGACTGGGAATAGAATAACAACACTGGCCTTGGGTGAGTCGTTTAATTCCTGGGCTGCATGTTCCCCCTCTCTGTGAGGGCCCTGTGGCTCTTCCCAGCCGAATAGTCTCGGGTCCCATGGATCCAACCTGAGCCTTGGGAAAGGAGTTTAGGAGGAGAAGTTCCATCCGTCAGCTTTCTCTGGGGATGAGGGAGCAGAGGGGGGTTTACTGGATAGTAATGCATGTAGGTTAGCTGCGGTCTATGTTGATTCTTACTTTGCCCCAGCTGGATGCTTAGAGGTGCCGCTGCCCAGCTGCCACTCTTAGTAACAGTGTGGGCAAAGCCCAAGACCTGGAGAGCTCTCTGGGTCTCCACATCCTAGGAAAGCTGCTGAGCCAGGTCAGGAAGTCACGGCACCAAGGCATCAGCCATGACCAGCTACAAAAGGTCCTGATGCTTGCATCCATGATGAGCCTTGACTGCAGAGTCAGAGATGACAGTCTCCGCTGCAGGGCTTCTCTCCAACTCCTTCCACCCATCTCCCATGCTCCAGGCAGCCAAACGGGAGTAGCTAACGTCTGATGGAAAAGATTTCAAAGAGAGAAAAAAGCTTTTAATACACCCTGCCTTCTTGCTTACATTCCATCCTATCAATGACAGCCTTTATTTGCACCCACATGTGCCCAAGTACATCCTAGATTTGATCCTATAGGGGTAAGCTCTGCCCCCGCCCCCTGGCCAGTTCCCTTACTCCTTTGCAAGTTCCTGACAGTACTCAGGGTGAAGGCGTCTGTTGGATGGAGGACCACAGGGCCACCTCGAGGTGTGTTCTCCCAGTCTCTACTGCCCTCCACAAAGCCAGTTTTCTAAAATTTTTATATCACTTGGTAGCAGAATGGAGGAAATCATTGAAAACCTGGTTTAAAATTATATGTTTTGTTTGATATTTGAACTATGAAATGATTATTATAGTTTTATCTTTAAAGAGGTAATTTCCTACCAGAGAATAACTCGTAATCGGATTTAGATACCAAAAAAGGTTGCAGAAACTTTTCATTCCTGGAAAGTGTTGAAAGTATGATGGACTCTTACTTACACAGCAGAAGTTTTAAAGCTTGCTAATATTGGTAGTGGAATGCCAAGGTTTTATATGTGATCACAGCCATCGTTATTTGGGGGTAGAGAATATAAAGACATCTGTAGTTTGCTCCCTATAATACAGGCAGAAGCCAAGTGGTAAGATTAAGAGTTCAGTAAGTGACTTTTTATTTAGATTCAGAAAAATCAAGTTCCTGCTCTTAGCAGAAAGAGTTATTTTCCAAGAGTGTGAGTCATGCATTCCAGAAATTATTTTTGTGGGGTAATGTTGATTTTGTCAGGGGACTCCTGGGAATACCTGTTTAGTTCAGGATAAGGTGTGCAGTTGGGATGGAAATGCAGTGGGAAGGGAATTTAGACCACATTTCCATCAAATCCTACCCCAGAAATTTTTTTCTGCCAATTAGTGGCAAATAAGCAACATTTAATGAAACAAAATGTAAATTTATTTTTAAGATATTAATCACATTTTTCACTTCTCCCCTCACCCAACCCAGACCAATCACAGATGTCAATTTTGCCAATCTTTTTTTCAAATTCTTTTTAAAGACTCACTTTGCAAATTGTCCTGAATATCAATGCCTTTATCTGGAATAAATGCCAAAAGAAAGGAGCTGCCAGTAGATTTCCTCAAGTCTTACAGTATCAAGGAAGGCCCTTTAAAGAATCATAAAGAATGAGTATACTTCTGGCAAACCCAAGGATTTTTCTTTTCCTCACATGGTTCAGAAGGTTCATGAACTCTCTGCAGAGGAAGGAACAGAATTAGGGGTCAGCCTGTCCCTAGTGCCGTGCTATCACAGATACTTGTAGTCTAGACTTAGCAAACTGGCTTCTGCATGTACATGCTCCCATTTCTGACATAGAGACGTTTTTCTTTTTCAAATTGACCATGAGCATTGACTGATTTGACTGGCTGCATTTTTTAAAGTCTGGCTTATTGAAAGATAATATACGTATAATAGATTTCACCCTTTTCTGACAAACCCATACACTTGTGTAACCACCACTATAAAAAGAACATTTCCACCAGAGTCCTCACAAAGAGGACACCATAAAAACAGGATGAAAGACATTCTCTGTAACATCCTTTAAGTAAATACAACAAACAGTTCCATGTGGCTTGCTATGTAGACCGAGGGCTCTAAAATATATTGGATTTTACGCCCTTAAAAATCTTTGAATGACTCGTGCCATTTTGGATTAGCTGTTCTTACCTGGGGTGATTGGATAGAATTCTGGAGGTGCATGAGTTTGGATGGTATAAGTGAGACTTTTGATTTTCACAAACTTCTAACTGAAACTTAGAATCTCCTTCAATTAGAAATAAAGGCAACAAACTATAACCACCACCATATTTTTGTCACATTACAGTTGTTACAGTTATCTCAAAATATTGCTGAGACTAAGCACAATTTTTAAATTCTATTCATCAGTCCCACTGCTAGATCTTATTTAAAGCCATTAAAGAAGCATGTAAGTTACTATATAACAAAGTTGCTTTTAATATTTTCATATCTGTATTTCAATACAATTGGTTTCCTATTTAATCTTATGTATTTTATTTTATTCAACTAAAAACATTACTCTTGGAAGCAGTTCATAGATTCCATCAGACTGCAAAGAAGTCCATGGCACAAAAAACAGTGAAGAATCCCAGCTTTGGATGAAGACCACAATTCCCAACCCAACTGATTTTTTCCAAGGTCAGATGTTATTTAGGGTTTTCTTAAGAAGAGTCTAAACTAAGTTTTCAAGTCACCTCTCATCACCTCTCTATGATGGCTTCTTGTCCTCCAAAACACACACACACACACACACACACACACACACACACACACACGCACACACACACACACACACGCAGGACTGACTGAACTACTTTCGGTTTCTTTGATGGCCCACGCTGGCTCTCACTTCCTTCTGCTGGAGTCTTTTAATTCTCCCACCCTACCCCCATCTGCCCTTTCACCTGGATAACGTTCCCACATCATTCAGGCACTGGAAAGCCTTCCTGATAAATACACACACATATATGTGTGTGCGTGCATGTGCACACAGGTGTGGCTCAGGTCACCCCATCTCTCCTCCATATCCTCTAAATCCCACAATACAATTCTTACTACCTTTTTACAAATGCTTATCACTGGTCTTCTTTATAAGACTCTAAGCAAGCTCTGTATGTACAGGGACCAAGAAGGCTTTGTTCACAGTTACAGCCCTAAAATCTAGCACAATCTTCCCCTTAATAAATTATTTGTTAAAGATTTAGTGTTTGAACACATAGAGGGCAGTGGTAGTTGCTTGCTTTCTTTTGCTCCGTGATCTGCCTGCAAAACTAAGCTACAATTCCCTTTATAATACTTCAAACCCTAAAATTATGGAACAGTCCCTAATACCAAACTTCAAACTGGTTAATCCAAACATGCTTGCTATTATTCAAACAATATAGGACATCTCTACTTCACCTCACTCATGACTTCCAAACTCTGTAGAAAGGCTTTGGATTAGACTGTCTGATTATTAGCTCGTTCTAATTACCCTTAATTTAGGTATCCCAAATGTACCTGACATCCCAGACATTTGCCCACCCACAGATGAACCAAGTGTTCCTGAATTTTCCTTTAACTCCCACCTTCACTCAACTCATTGCTTTATTACTCCTTCCTCTGGTAAATGTCCTATGCAACTCTACAACTCTCTTACATTAGGCTTGACAGTCATCCACGTAAATGGCTCACAGACTGCTGCCAATGGACCATCTAGATAGGGTGGAGAGGGAGAGAGGTGGGAGGGGGCTTGGAGGATTGGTACTCTATTAAAATCCCTTGGGGGAGTTTTTCAAAATGTACATGCTCTTTATTCTCTTCTCCCTCAATTCTAGCTCAGTAGGCCTAGAGCCTGTGCTAAGGTCTGAATGGTGGAATTAACCTGTGATTCCTGCAACCAGTGTTCGTCAATGATGTTAGTCATTCAAAAAATATTTTTGAAACTCTGAATCAGGCATTGCCTTTCTCAACTAGGGTTTCCCATCTGAACTACAAGACAAAATGTACTTTGCTTGACTATTTTCTCAATTCTCCCAAGGACAGCACATAGTGCCATTCTAGATGTATAGAGAGGAGAGAAGATAATTCATACACAGATGCCTCTGGAAATGAAGCTTAATTCTCTCTCGTGTAACTCGGGATGAGACAGGTTGTAACACAGCACAAAGTCCCTCCTGCTGTGAGAAGAGGTGAAAACAGACAAGCAAATAATAAAGGACAGATTTAGTGCTAGGAAGAACATAAATGTGATAGAGTAACTGGAGGCAGTGGTCAATTAAGGTCTCTCTAAGGAGATCATATTTGGGCTGAGACCTAAAGAGTGAGAAGAAGCCAGTTCAATGAACACGGCCAGGAACATTGCACACTACAAAAACAGTATTTACATAGGACCCAGGCTGGCGGAAGCTTGGGGTACTTGAGGAACAGAGAGAAGCCACCAGGAGGTGAGATAGTGAAGCATGGATAGAGTAGGACAAGATGGGCAAGAGAAGGAAGCAAGGCAAGATCATGCAGGGCTTATAGGGAAAGCTGAAAGCTCTGGATTTTATTGCAAGTGCTAGAGGAAGAAGTCGTATTATAGTTTGTTTCTTCATTATATTCAAGTTTGCATTTGTTTTAAGTAACATGTAACAAGTTTTCTATAGAAGAAATCTCCTCCCAATTCCCCTACAGGGGACTTCATGCCTGTGCAACATGTGCAGTGTCCAGGGCCAAGCACTCAGAAGGGCTCCGTTCGTGGTTTGATGCTCTGCTGTTGGGTTCTTGAAATTCTTAGTAAGTTTTGAATAAGACGCCCCACATTTTCATTTTGCAATGGACCTTGCAAATTATACAGAGGGTCCTGTCCTCCAACGCCCATTTGCAGGGTGGGAATTATGTAGAGTGCGCTTACAGGTCTGTTTGCTGCAGCCAAGGGGACTGGTGCCCAATCTCACAGGAGGCTGTGGTCTGGTCCTGTACTCCCTTCACACGTTGGACGTCCTAGACTGATCTCTAGGTCACCCTAAATAGGGAAAGCCCTTTAAGAGTGGTTGAGCTGAGCGCAAAGGAATCCAGTCCGCGCCTCCCGGAACCAGAGAAAGTCGCATAGATAGCAGGCTGGGCCAAAACTATTTCTCGGGCGCCTGCTGTCTTTCAAGATCATGGTCCACTGACTACACTATATTCTCCCCTAATGTACTTCTCCCTCACTCCCTCTGCTATAATCCCTATAAGGGAGAAGGCGGAAAGCCCCTTTTGCAATGTAACAAAAGGACCCATCGCCCACTTTCATCTTCACGTTTAAGGGCAGCCACCCCAGCTGCATGAAAGTGAGTTAGCATGCATGCAGACAATGCAGGTACAGAAGAGAGGCACGACGCTGCTAGCCCACTGGGGCGAGCGTGCAGACCTCGCTCCCCGGCAGGCGGGGCTGGGAGCGACAGGGGGCGCGCAGGCAGCGGGAAAGCCCCGGGCTCGCGCCTGCGCACCGCTCTGCATGTCTGACTTTCGCTTTTCGGTTTCCTCCCAATCCTGCTCCTTCTGGCTCCCGGGCCGTTTCCCCGAAAGCACGTGGGTTGGCTCTTCTGAGCAGTCGCGTCCCTCCCGCCGCGCGCCGAGCGGCTGTTTTGGAAACCTTTCAGCCAGCCCGAAGACTTGCATCTCCCCGGTAAACCCCATCCTGGGCAGTCATGGGCTGCTGTCTTGAATTCACAAACTTCAAAAAGTGTTTGTGAGGGTGTTAGGACCACGAATTTAATAGTGCTCCTTATAGACATTTAAAAAGAAAAAGAAAATTAAAAAGAAGTAATCCACCACTCAGAAACATTAACATTTTCAAGTATTTTTCCTCCTTTCTTTCCCTCGTTCTTTTTCTTTGTTTCCATGTATTTACATTTCCATATATTCTCACAGTAACAGGACAATACTACGTTTTCTATCCTACATTTTAATTTTATACGTATTTTCAAATGTAACTAGTCTTTAAAAGCATAATATTGATATTCTACCATATGAATATCAAAAATCCACAGAACTGCAGGGAATTATTAGGAATCCTTTATTTCAATCTGGCTATATTACAGATTAACAATACAGCTTCACTAAGTGTTAATTCTTACTATTAGATATTTAGGTTACCAACATGAGAAAAATTTTCTAAATGAAATATGATTGCTGGGAGGAGAGAGAAAGTCTTTAAACATATTACTAAAGATTTTTTTTTTTTTATCAGATTTGTATCTGCCATTTTGAAACAGAGCAATGCAGTAAAGACAGACCACAGAGCTAGTAAGTTTTCCACGGGGCTGCGGTGAGGACATACAAGATAGTGTACTAAGGGGGGAGGAAAAATGCTAAGGAAAATATTCATGGTTGGGGGCAGGGAATGGTCCTGAACCACTAAGAAACTCCTTAGAATTCAGTAGTTGGATGCTTTGCTTTCCCCCATAAGATTTGTACCAGTGATCTATTGCTGCATAACAAACCAAGCTACCCCCAAAACTCAGAGGACAAAACAACAACCAGTTATCATTGCTTGTGAGTCTAGAGCATGCTGGGCAGATCTGCTTATTGGGTCAGGCCATCTGATCCTACCTTCAGCTCAAATCCTCTTTCACATGGCTGAGGCCTGAGCCCTGACAGCCTCACAGCTCAGCTGTGGTCCATGTGCTCTCTTGTGTTGCAGCAGCTCATCTGCCCTGCCATGGAGGTAGGCAGTGTTCTGGGAGTGGTAAGGTCCTTGAGGCCCAGACTCAGAATAATACAGTGTCATGTCTGCTGCATAATGTTGGTCAAAGCAAGTCACGAGCCAGTCCAGATTCAAAGGGTGAAGAAATAGCTCCCACCTCTTGCTGGAAGGAGCTACAGAGTCACACTGCAAAGGGGGTGTGGATACAGGGAAGGGAATAATGTGGCCATTATTGAAAACAGTCTACAAGGAGATACTACCTAATACCTTATAATGAGAATTATGTAACTGATAACATCTATCTTTTTGCCTTGGATTGTAGGCTGCATTGGTGGGTGATTTGGCAGAAAGGACGAATGAAGAATAAGAATGATACTGTCTTCTTTTCTCCCAGCAAAAATAAATCCGCAACAAATGGGAAGTCTGAGATGGTTTCTAAGAGTCTTTCCATGGTAACACCATGTGAATTTATGAGTTACTCCAGTGCCTTGAATTACTCATCATAAAATGTGCTGTCTAGACTCCTCACCATTCTTGACTCTCCTTTGACTATGCACCAGTTGAGGGATGGCAAATAGTAAGTTTCATCTTACCTGCCATTTCTAACTGGTTTTTGGTGACTAACTAGATGCAGTATTCAGAAGTATTTGGAAGCTGGGCAATGGCGGCAAAGAGAATCCTGTTACTTGCTGCTTTTTTTTTCTTTGTAACCCAAACATGGGTCTTTACATTTCCTGTTTTAAGTTTTATCCAGTTGGTTTCAGTCCAGCAGCATTCTAGCCTCTTAAGATAATTTAGAATTTTGATTTCTGTCATCTATGAATTAGTCAGCTATTAAAAAAAAACCCTCAGTGACTTAACAAACACATCTCACTTGTGGGTGTGCAGGTGGGCTGCGGCAGTTCTGTTCCAGGTGGCAGGTTCAGGGGTGCTCCATGCAACTCTCCTTCCAGGACTCGGGCTGGAGAAACAGTGACTGCTTGAGCCTGCTGTCCGCTGATGCTGGCAAGGAGCACATGGGACAAGGTGGTCACACAGAACACGCAAAGTCTCAGGTCGGCTGGAGTGTTCATCACATCTGTTCACATTCCATTAGTCAGAGCAAGTCACGCAGCCAAGGCCAGGGTCAGTACATGGGGAGGTACGCTCCATTCTCAGTGAACCATGGCAAGGACTGGGAAAGGAAGAAACATTTGAAAAATAATACAAACCACCAGACACAGTATTAGCTATTTTCTCTAGATTTGTGTCTTTCTCAAAGTTGGTGTTGTTGGGCTACAGATATAGTTGCCCAAGCTGACTATTCTAAGGGGGTTATCACTAAGGGGACTGAGTCTGTGGTTTCTAGATCTCCAGTTTTTTCTTTGGTTGGCTTTTGATTTGGCTGCTTTTTAGCAGTCAATGTGTTAAATAGTCACTTTTATAAAATACATATAGTTTGCCCTCCAGGAACTTAGAAATTTGGAGAAATAGGCTTAGACCCTTCAAAAACCCCAATATAAGGGAGTGTGTGGTGATTGTCAGCATAAATAGAGAAACTTACAGAAAGTATTATTTCAGAGACTAGATTGACCAGCACAGGCTGAGGGGGTTGCAGGAGAATATAGGATTTGGGCTTGGTTTTAAAAGTTGGGTAGGGATCTGATACATGAAGGGAGCAAGAAGCAGGACTTGCCATTTAGTATGTGCATAAGGGGCAGAAAAGGGAGAATTGAAAGCATGGGGGACAGCAGGGCATAGAGTTCATTTGATAAATGGGACAACCGGAGACAAGGCTAGAAAGAAAGGTAGGGACATTCTGTGGGGGAATCCAGACTGCAGACAAAGTTTTGTGTTTATCATAAATGCAGTGAGAGTTGTCTTTTGAGCTTTGTTCATTCTTCCTCCTAAGGAAGAGGGCTTTTGAGCAGGGAATGATCGCATCATTGTGGTGTCTTGGAGAATTTAATTTGCAAATATGGCTGGGGGTGTGTGTGGAAAGGGACAGGAAGAATGCAGTCTACCTGGCATTTCTTGCTGCATTCCAGTTCTGAAGTGATGAAGGCCAGTAGTAGGGTATTGTCAATGGTGGTAAAACTAAGGAGGTTAAAAGCAGAAGGATGAAAGTCTCCGTAGTACTTGATGATAACTGGAATGTGGAGAGCCAAAGAGAAACATCTTATTTGAAGATGTTAAAATTATTTAATTCGGCCATCAATATCGAAACTAGTCTTTTTACACTATCAGAAAATCATACTTTTAACATATTATCTACCCTTCCTAGAGACAGCTTTTCTCAAACATTGTCTGAGTCCTAGTGCAGGTGAGTAGGAGGGGAAGAGTTCTTTTTTGGTGGCCTAGCATCTTTACACAGAAGGCTGCTACTTTGGTAGCAAGAATCATTGTTGTCGCCAGTTCAGTACTAGCTTTGTGAGGGTGCATACACGATGAGAAAAAGTTTATAGATGTGGGAAGAAAGAAAACTATAATAGACACACACATAAGCATATCCCTGAGAAGTTATTTACTTTTCCTACCCAAATTGCCTTATTATTCAAAGCATGATTCATATTCTATCTACTTGAAGAAACACATTGATTTTATGGGTATACATTCCAAGATCTAAACTAGGCTGGCCTCAGGGATGCCCACCTGGGGAAATGACATTTAAGCCGAGATTTTAGCTAAGACATAAAAGATTACTTAGCTAGCAAAGAAGTTTGGGGAGGGATATGTTGGCTCAAGGGGCTTTCCAAATGGAGAAATGATGGTAAACAAGCCTGGAGTTCGGGGAAAGAGCTTGGCTTACATGAAGAACAAAAATGCTGAAGTAAGGAAAGGAAAGAGTGGCACAAGATGAGGATAGAGAAAGTGATAGGGGAACCAGGACCTTGCAGGCTGTGTTAAGAAATTTGGATTTTATAAGAAAAGCCATCACAGGATATTTCATGTTGTTAAGCACAGGATCTGCTTTGCAGTTAAAAAAAAAATCACTCAAACTGCTGTATGGACAATGGATTAAAAGGGAGTGAGCCAGTTTTGGAATCCATTGCAATAATCCAAAGGAGAGAAAAAGAGGGGATGACATAAAAGATAGAGGTAAGCAATGAGACTTGAGAATAGTTAGGAGGAAGAATGAACAAAGCTTGAGGAACAGGTGTTGAGGGTGAGGCAGAAGGAAATGTCAAAACTGATTTCTAGCTATTTGGCATGTGCCATTTCTAGAAAACAAAGACAGTTTGAAGAGAAAGATGATGAGTTGATTCTGCATATAACTAGTCTGCGGAGTTTGCAGGATATCCAAGTAGAGTTAGGTGGGGGCTGTACACGTGGGTGTGGGGTTTGGAGGTGAGGTGTGGACAGGAGACACATGTAGAAGCACTCCATATCTAGAAGGAAATTGAAGCTACGAGTGAAGTCATCACAGCAGGTTGTGCGGAGGTGTCGGTAAAGCTGACCAATATTCGGACCCCGACAACACTTAACAGTGAAGGGTTTAGTAGTGCAGGTGGAGCAGAGGTAAGGAAAGAGGGTCAGAAAGGTAGGAAGAAGCAAGGAGGACGTGTCGGCATCATGGCCAAGGAAGAAAGTGCTAAGGAATGGAGGCGTCAACTGTGCTGAACGTCTCTGAGCGTTCATGCGGGGTAAGGATTCGGTTTCCCGGGTTTAGCAACAAGGTGATCAGCTTCTAGAATGACAATGTCCCCTCTTGTGTCCTCTGCCTCAGGGCTAAGGCAGGTATCTCCAAGATTCGGCTTCTGCAAAAGAATAACTTCCTTTCAGTGTTCTCTAAAGTGTGTAAATATAACCGCGAGTCCGCTAAGTTGCACCACGGAGCCGAGCTTCAGGTTAC